>WWET01002230.1:132449-148578 GCA_011038615.1 Limnodynastes dumerilii
ATAAAATTTAATGCAAATGTCTCATATATTAGAGTTACTCTTTTACACATTACAGAACAAAGTTGTCACCAAATCTATGATTGTGGGTTTAGGTGTTTAGGTATGTGCTACTTCAAATATGTATGATACTAAAATATTCATTTATGGTTTCTCCACCAAATAGTTTGAGAAAACATTCACTAATATTTAATATATTAGAGATAAGGTTAAAGAAACTATTGAGTTGGGACAGAAAACAATCAATGGCCTATTGGCACATTTGAAACCTGCAGTGCGAGGTAATCCATAACAGAGAAAGGAAATTGAGATAAACAGTGTGGTATAAATATGAGAAAGTAGGGAAAATAAAAGAGAAGGATAGAAAGATGTTGGAGAAGAGGAAAAGGGGAATAGGTGTGACAGCAAGTTATTTTTTTAGGGTCTGAATTTAAGTAACTCCAGAGAATGTAGTACTGAATGAGTACAAAAGATGTGTCAAGGAGCTACTTTTTGCGGTGACTAAGATTACAACATTTACACTTTTGGGGCTAAGCTAGTCAGCCAAGAGTAAGGTCAGGTAGTCGGGGGCTCTTTAAATTCAATCTAAAGTAGCCAGAATACCTGGAACAATTAGCTTCTTATATTGTGAATGAACTAGTAGCCAGAATGTGGGGTCTGAGGGGACTTTTGGACAAACCAAAGTGCTATTAGTCAAACCTGGGGCCAATCTAGAACAGTCCTTCTAGATCAGAAGATATTATCCCACCCCATCATCATGCTTCCAGTAGGTCGCCAGGACCACCTGAGAGGACTTATAGACTTGTAGGGGTATTTAGAACAGGTGAAATAAAGTTTCCGTTGAAAATGGACCCCGTGGTTCGGAAAGTTAGGCAAAATATCTCACATTAGATTTTAAAGGAAAGCAGAGTACCCCCATCCATAAGCTTTTGTACCACCAAAACCTCACCAAGTGACCATGGGCCAGATTCAGAGCTACGTTTCCATTACGTTTTCCTAGCGGAGCATATTTACTACGCACTCCCCTCGTTCGTACGTATTTTAGCCGTCTTACGCTTTCCAAATCCTACCTTAACTTTTGCAAGCGTAACTACTGTCACCCGTGATGGCTGCAAATACTTATGGTACTAAGCATGCCCATACTGTACGATTTAAATGCCTAACTCCTCATCTCTGAAGTGTAACAACTGTTGTCGTGTGGCTGGCACGCCCCTTCGTACGTAAATTCCGCAGCAGTTATGTTACTGGCCCTTACGCTTTGAGTTACATAGCGTAACATCCGTGCTCATGCGCAGTAAGTACTAATGGGCGCTTTTACACTAGCGGTTAGCGTAAAAACACGAGCATACATAGTTCTGGATCTACCCCCATGTGACCAAGGTTTGAGGTTTCAGGCCAGTGAGACTTTTTGTATTATTTGTAATGACAAGGATAGCCAGAATTATAGTATAATAAAAAAGTCTGGAAGCTGGAAGCCACCTCAAGACAGGCCATACAGAGTTTACATCTTATATCCTTATCTCCTTCTCTTCTCCTCCATTCAAAACCAATACATAGGTCTGGAATGTTTAAAAGAAAGTTGGTTGATATGTGTACTGACTGCCTAGAGGAGGTAGAGAAGCTTGGGAGGATATTTATTTAAATTTGAATAACTGTCCAGCCAAGGGTGGATCACCTCTGATGAACAGCTTGGTGTGTAGAGAAGACAGGCGGAAAGTTGCCATTGAAAAGGTTGGAGGTTTTAGGTTGCCCCCACTTCACCCTCCAAATACCGACCCATCTCCCTTCTGCCCTTCGCCTCCAAGTTGCTTGAACGGCTTGTTGACAAGTGTCTAATTGGCTACCTTGCTGACCATTCCATCCTCAACCCTCTCCAATCGGGGTTCCGCCCCCTGCACTCCACTGAACCTGCCCTGATTTAAGGTCACAAATGATCTCCTTTCTGCCAAATCTAAGGGCCACTTCTCCCTTCTCATCCTCCTGGATCTATCGGCAGTCTTTGACCGTTGATCACCCTACCCTGCTCCACACCCTTCTCTTCCTCTGCCTCTCTGGCACTGTCTATTCCTGGTTCTCCTCCTATCTCTCTGATCGCTCCTTCTCTGTAGCAACCCCTAGCTCCTCCCCTGCTACTCCTCTTCCCGTTGGCGTGCCCCAGGGCTCAGTTCTTGGCCTCTTCTGTTCTCACTCTACACTTTCTCTCTGGGTGACCTCATCAGCTCCTTTGGCTTTCACTACCACCTCTATGCCGCTGATACTCAAATCTATCTCTCCTCCCTTGACCTCTCCCCCGAACTTCTGTCAAAAGTGTCAGATTGCCTCGGCTATCTCCTCATGGATATTCAAGTGTTTTATCAAGCTAAACATGGACAAAACAGAAATCATAGTCTTCCCTCCTTCACGTATCCCCTCTACTCCTACTCTCTCTATTACTATTGGCGTCTCCACCATCTCCTCCTCCACCCAATCCCACTGCCTGGGCGTCATCCTGGACTCCTGTCTCTCCTTCACCTCCCACATCCGTGCCCTCTCACTGTCCTGCCGCTTTCATCTCCGCAACATTGCTCGCATCACACCCTTCTTAACAGCAGACGCCACTAAAACACTCATTCACACTCTTGTTATCTTCCGTCTGGACTACTGCAACATTCTCCTCTCTGGTCCGTCTCACGCACCTACAATCTATACTAAATGCTGGAGCCAGACTCCTCTTCCTCTCCCAACGCACTGCCTCCACCTCCCCTCTCTGTCAATCTCTACACTGGCTCCCTGTCCCTTTCAGATTTCTCTTCAAGCTCCTCAGCACAACTTACAAGACTCTCTCCTCCTCCACCATTCCCTACCTTTCCTCCCTTATTTTCATCCACACTCCCTCCCATCCACTCTGCTCTGCTGGTGACCGCCGCCTCAATTCCAACCTTATAACCACTTTTTACTCTCACATCCAAGACTTCTTCCGAGCCGCCCCTCTCCATTGGAACAACCTACCACATCCTATCAGGCAATCCAGGACACTCCAATCCTTCAAACGCTCCCTTAAAAGCCACTTCTTTAGGCTAGCCTACCCTTCCTCCACCTAAGCTTACCTGCTCTCCCCATCTTTCTCACTGTGTCTCCTGTCTGTTCACCCTCTATCACTTAGCATGTTAGCTTTTATGAGCAGGGTCCTCCTCCCACCTGTCATCAACCCTCTACCCTGTCCTCATCACTCACCTTTTTCTCTCTATGGTGTATCTCTCTCCTTATTCATCTCCTTCACACATATCCAGCATCTTTATTTTACTTACATTTTGTTCCGCTGTTTTACTACTGTATAAAATTTTTGCTTTGTTCATGTCTTAATCCTTATTTGTGTTTTTATACCCTCTGTTAATAATTTTATTGTGTATGTAACTATTTGCTTTTCTATAGCCTCATGACGGCGCTGTGGATACCGTGTGGCGCCTTATAAATAAACGTTAATATAATATATGATAGGTGTGGCTCCAACAGAAGGGGAAAGCATAATGAAGCCTGTCCACCGTAATATATGTTGTGTAGGGGCATAGCAACTAACTTGCTATAGTTTTATTTGGTTATTTATAAAACAAAAAAAGTTTACAGTTCACAGTGCTGATACCGACAGCAGAGATGTTGCCTTTTCTACGGAAGGATCTTGCCAGAACCTCCACACACAAAACAAATATTACGGGCAAGTCCATTTTGTTGGATATGTTAGTTGGGTCTAAATCTGGCACAGATTTCTGGAGATTCTGGAGAGATAAGTGGCCTACCACCCAGGATCTGCAAAAAGCATTTTTATAGTGCTCTGAGCATGGCTGCAGTGGAGGTCTGGATCTGTTGTGATGCTCCAGACAACACTGAATACTTTGATTATTGCATAGCGACCACATTATACCCAATAATTGTCTGAGGGGCGGTTAGAAGTGCACAAAAATAAATGCGGGTACTAAAGGGATCTAAATATTTCACCTTAGGGGTTCGTGGAAGAGTCATGGTAAAAACGGATTATGAGATTTCAGTGGGGGGACCATGACATTTTCTTTGGACTTTTCCACTGTGTAATTTGACATTGACTAGATAAATTACATAGTGATGTGAACCAACCGCTATTTACAATAACTGTGACTGTGTACCAAAAAATGGCCTTATGTCACTATTTTACAAAAATGTCATTCTTGTATTCCTCTTAAAGTACTACTGGTTACAGTAACTTTGGACCAGATCCAAAACTCTGCTGCCACGACTGCAGCAGCAGCAGAGATCCTATGACGAATCACATCAGGATCCTAACTCTTAAGCATGCAATTGGAGTGGCATTGTGATAACAGGACCCTGCCTTAAATCTACAGTAACCAAGCCCTTACTGTTCAATTATGATATACCCTCCTTTGGTACCTGATACACGCATCCCACCCTGCCAACAAAAAGTGTTCTGTTACGGAAGTCTTTATCTGTAGGATCTTGATTTGTAATAGAATAGCAAAGCAATTGTGCATTATTTCCTTGCAAGCAGATAAAAACATTTTTGGGAGATCTATGTATCCGGTCTTTTGATTTTGTAACTTCATTTAATGCACAGTGGCTGTCAGTACATATTACATATTATATAATATATTGTTATACTAAATTCAGTTTATTTTGTTTATATTGATATGATAAATTTCAAATACACAATTTTTTTAATGCAATATTGGTCTTGATTGCGAACATTTCTTTCTTTTGCAGGTCTGTCTGGGAATTTGAAGGAGCTACTATTGTTTATTGTCCCTCCAGAAAGACATCTGAACATGTTACATCCGAATTGAAAAAACTGGGCATTTCCTGTGGCACTTACCATGCTGGCATGGGGATCAAAGCAAGGAGAGAGGTGCATCACAGGTTTATGAGAGATGAATTACAGGTATAGAGCTTAATCCTGGTGATTTGATAAGGGGTACTACAAATGTGACTTTCAACTGCAGTTGTATTTCAGTATTTAGCAGCCTCTAAATGAAGATTGTGAAGAAGCAACAACTTCATTTGTTAGAATTTCTGTTGCATTTACTCTTGTACTTGTGGGCAGGCTCAATTAAATTAAACACAGTAAAGTAGCTAATTAGCATTTCAGGATTAACATCATGTAATGATTATCTCAGCTTTAAGTAAAAGGCACTAGGCAAAAATGAGGGCCATATAAATATACTGATGTTGATGTTGCTGACAATTTTTTCCTAGAATTGGACCCACTGGCTCCGATGCAGATCTTAGTGCAAATGGTAGTGCACAGACCAGGGTCCTATGCACTTGCCTTGGCACGCCCTTACTGTGCACTGACTACATTCTTCCACCTCTTCTCCCCCTCTACATGCCTCTCAGATGATTTGAATGGGACGCCCCTGCATGCTCTTCAGTTCTGAGCAATTTGCGGTGTTACAGAGAAACATCACGGTACATTGAGGCCACTGTGATGTTCACAATATAATCTCACGTTAGCCAGGGACATTATATAGTGCCCGATAATTGTGCTGATCTTCCCATGGCCCTGCACAATTCCTAATAGGATTTGCTCAGATTGTCTAAAATGGTGTTTACCAAAATCAGTCCTCATAAACCATTCACAGTGTTTATTTTCCAGGTATTTTCACGGAATCAGAAATAACGAGTAGAACTTGCAGAGCTTTTAAAATGTTGCAATCCGTAATAAACACACCGTTGCTCTTGCAAGGAGACTTAGAAAACATACACTGTCAGTGGTCCCTGAGGCCTAAGGTTGGGAAACATTGGTCTAGGTAATTTGAACAATCCTATTATCGGGTTATTGTGTATATCTGATTACACAATAACTTGTCTGATCAACTGATTGTCCTGATTATTGTATAGCATATAGCCAAAAAGACACTAGACCACAATATCACCATCACCAATTAGCATAATTTTCCAATACCAGTGGCCCCTACAATTTCCATGCATTCACCTGCCACTCACATTACAACTCTCACATTTTCAAGAACATTCAACGTTCTTGAAAAATGTATTTGGTTTAAAAGTTAAAAAATTAGAATAAGGTGACCAACAGAAGTTTAATTTCTCTCAGTAGTATTCTGCTGCACCAAGCATTATTATTATTATTTTTTAGTTATAGGGCTCCACATGGTATCCGCTGCGCCGTACATAGGCAATAATTACAAATACAACACAATTAACAGACTGGGTATAAGTTCAAATAAATAAGGAATACAATACAAGTACAATGCAAAAATAAAATACAGTATAAAAATAGCATAACAATATGTATGGACAATAAAGATGCAGGATATGTGTGTAGGACAGATGAATAAGGAGAGAGATAAACCGTAGAGAGAAAAGGTGGGAATTAATGAGGACAAGGTAGAGGGGTGAAGACTGGAGGGAGGATGGCCCTGAGCTAACCTGCTAAGGGTGAACGAACAGGAGACACAACGTTGAAGATGGGGAGGGCAGGTGAGCATAATTGGAGAAGGGTAGGCTAGCTTTAAGAAGAGGATTTTGAGTGAGAATTTGAAGGATTGGAGGGTGCTGGATTGTCTGATAGGTTATGGTAGGTTGTTCCAGTGCAGAGGGGCATCCCAGGAGAAGTCTTGGATGCAGAAGTGAGAGGTAGTTATCATGTAGAGGTTAAGGCGGCGGTCACCAGCAGAAAGGAGAGGTTGGGCAGGAGTGTGCATGGAGATAATGGAGGAGAAGTAATGAGCAATGGAGGAGGTGAGAACCTTGTAAGTTGTGGTAAGTAGCTGAAAGAGAATTCTGAAAAGGACAGGAAGCCAGTTTACAGATAGCCAGAGAGGGGAGGTCGAGCCACTGTGTTTGGAGAGAAAGAGGAGTCTGGCTGTGGCATTAAATATGGATTGTAAAGACAGACCAGAGGTAGGCCAGAGAGGAGAATATTGCATTAGTCGGAGACGAGAGAGCTAATAAGCGTTTTAGTTGCAACTGCGGTTAAGAAGGGTCTGATGCGAGCTATGTTGCGGAGGTGAAAGTGGGAGGGCACAGATGTAGGAGGTAAAGAAAAGCGAGGAGTCAAGGATGACATCCAGGCAGCGAGCTTGGGTGGAAGAGGAGATTTTGGAGTCGCCGATAGTAATTGAGATAGTTGGGGTAGAGGGAATACGTGAAGGAGGGAAGACTACGATTTCAGTTTTGTCAATGTTAAGCTTAGAAAGCGCTGGGATATCTATGAGGAAATGGCCGAGAGGCAATCTGACACTTTGGACAGGAGAGAGGGCAGAGGTCAAGGGAGGAAAGATAGATTTGAGTGTCATCGACATAGAGGTGATAGTGAAAGCCAAAGGAGTTGATGAAGTCACCCAGAGAGGAGGTGTAAAGCAAGAAGAGAAAGGGACCAAGAACTGAGCCCTTGGGCACACCAACGGGAAGAGGAGTGGTAGGGGAGGAGGAGCTGGGAGACTAGACAGAAAAGGAGCGATCCGAGAAATAGGAAGGAGAACCAGGAGTGGACAGTGCCAGAGAGACTGAGAGAGCGAAGGGTGTGGAGCAGTGTGATCAGCAGTGTCAAAGGCTGCTGATAGAGCCAGGAAGATAAGAGAGAAGTGGCCCTTAGATTTGGCACTTATTTTGGGGGAGATGAGCATATTTAAAGGGGGAGGGAAAGAAGCCAGAGGAGAGGGATAAGTTGAAGAGGTGGAAAGAGGGAGAGACCAGAGAAGATTAGAGGGGATGGGATGAAGTGGACACGTTGACGGAGTGGACTTCTTCAGATAACGTAAGGATGAAGGTAGACATAGGTGGGTAGCTGAGGAGAAACATAGAAAGTGACGGCAGATAAGAGCCACATGGCCCATCTAGTCTGCCCATTTGTTTATTCAAAACTGTACTGACCCTAGACCCTATTTACCCTCAATTTGGTTTACAATTTAGGATACCCTTATATTTATCCCAAGCATGTCTAAATTGTTCTACTGTGTTGGCCTCAACCACCTCAGATGGGAGGCTATTCCACTTATCTATCACCCTTTCAGTGAAGTAATGTTTCCGCACATTCCTCTTTTGAATCTACCACCCTCCAGTTTATATCCATGCCCTCGTGTTCTATTACACCTTTTCTTTTGAAAAATGGTACCCTCCTCTAGCTGGTCACAACCCTTGATGTATTTGAAAGCTGCTATCATGTCCCCCCTCTCCCTTCTCTGCTCCAAGCTATACATGTTTAGTTCCTCTAGCCTTTCTTGGTATGATTTGATCCAATGGCCATGGACCATTTTAGTTGCTCTTCCTTGCACAGTCTCTAATGTATATATGTCTTTCTGGAAATATGGCCTCCAGAACTGAACACAGTATTCTAGGTGAGGGCGTACCAATGATTTATAAAGGGGCATCACTACTTCTCTCTTTCTGCTACTAATTCCTCTCCCTATGCAACCAAGCATCTGACTTGCCTGTCTCATTGCTTTGTTACATTGATTGGCTACCGTCAAGTTACTGGAAATAATGACTCCATAGCTCCAGTCCTGTGGTGACTTATTCATGTTTAATGTTTGACAGCTTTGATTGCTCAGCTAGTCCATTCAAGCTAACCAATTAAAACAAGAGAAAGCTACTTGGGCCAGATACAACCCCCCTATGTCTTCACAGAGATTATACGGATTTTGGAAACTATCTTAGCTGCACTGGGATGGGAGGCATCCGATTAAGAATAAATAAAACAAATCCAAGAATTAAAAATGGCAAATACCAAAATAATACCTATAGTTAAGCACAGCTATCTATATTAGAAGACGTATTGGCTGTCTGGGTGCAAAAAGGCATATTTCCCCCTCAATACCACAGGGAATATCACCTATAAAGATATTAAATAGCACTGGTCCAAGTACAGAACCCTGGGGTACTCCACTGGTTACCTTACCATCCCCAGAAGAGATTCCATTTACTACAACCCTTTGTTGTCTATGCTCTAACCAAGATTGTATCCATGCCACTATCTTTAAGTCCAATCCTAAAGTTTTTAGCTTATTTAACAGTCTTTGATGTGGCACAGTGTCAAAAGCCTTGCTAAAATCTAAAAGTAGATGACAGTGTGGAGATGGAGGGGGGTTGAGAGGTGTTGGTAGAAGAGATGGAGCTCCTGATTGAGTCAATCTTGGAAGTGAAGAAGGTAGCAAAGTCAGAGGCAGAAATGGAGAGAGGGAGGGTGGAGAAAAGAGAGTTGAAGGTGGCAAAGGGGCAGCGGGGGTTAGATGATTGGGAGAGGATGAGGGACTTGAAGGATTGCTTGGCAAGTTAAAGAGGAGAAGATGAACTTGAAGTGAAGAAAGTCTGTGAGTGAATAGGACTTCCTCCAGAGGTGCTCGGCAGTACGGGAGCATTTTTTGAGGAACCGATTGAGTGGAATGCCATGGTTAGGGTTTGATGCAGCAAAGGGAGAAGGAGGAGGGAGGGCAGGCAGCGTCAAGGGCGGAGAAGACGGCATTGTTATAGAGAGAGGAGGCTAGGTTAGGGCAGGACATGTAGGAAATGGGTGCGAGGAGGAAATCGGGAAGAGGTGAAAGCCATAACGTCAAGAGAATTTAGTTTCTGTTGTGAGAGAATACGTTTAGGTGACTGAGAGGGGGAGGAAGAGATGGAAAAGGAGATAATGTGATCAGAGGGGGGTAAGGGAGAGATGGAGACGTCAGACAGGGAACATGAGCGGGACAAAACTAAGTTGAGGGAGTGACCCAGGTTGTGAGTGGGTGTAGAAGTCCACTGTGACAGGCCAAGGGAGGAGGAGAGCGAGAGAAGTTTGGTGGTGCTGGAATCAGAGGGGTTGTCAAAGGGGGTGTGGAAATCGCCTAGGATGAGTGCAGGGAGGTTGGAAGACAGAAAGTGGGGTAGCCAGGTGCCAGAGTTTCAGTGAATTTGGAGGCGGGGCCAAGGGGCAGAAGACAACAGCAACACAAAGATGGATGCAGTGTACCTCATAGGAGGAGAAGGAAAGAGAGGGCTCAAGGTTATTATGCTGAAGGTGCAGGAAGGGGAGAGGAGGATTCCCACACTACTATCGGGATGTTTGCTAGGTTTAGGGGCGTGGGAGAAGGAGAAGCCGCCATAGGAGAGGGCTGCAGGGGATGCAGTATCAGAGGTGGAGAGCCAGGTTTCAGTAATGGCAAGAAGGTTTCAAGAGTTGGAGATAAAGATGTCATGTATGGCAGGGAGCTTATTACAAATGAATCTGGCATTCCACTTAGTGCATGAGGAGGGGTGATGTGGATGAGATTGGAGGGGTTTCAGGAGCGATGTGAGCCACAAGGGAGGGGTTTGAGACAAGGACAGGGGGTGATGATGGGAATTGAAGGGGAGACTGATGGGAGAGTGGAGGGGGAAGGTGGATGGAGAGGCCAGGTTCTTTGGGGTAGGAAGAAGTGATATAGACGAGAGCAGCTGGAGAGAGGATCAGAAGAAATAAAACACACGTATTAACAATAATTAAAAGCATGAATGGAAAAGTTAAATAATTTGGGTTTCCAATGTAATCATTATAGCAGCAATAGAGTGGCTTCATATTGCAATATGCAGGTAAGGCTGTCCTGAAGGTTTGGTCTTGTAAAGTAGTTCTTTCTGGTGGAGAGTAACAGACTTTAACAGCTATTTTTGTAAATGAAGTCCTTGGGGAAAGTATTGGCTGGTCTTCTGTTTTCCTCCTGTTTAACTCCTGTGTATTTATCATTTAAAAATTATTCATTTTAAAATCTGGCAGCCTTCTCTAGCCTAATTTATAGGAAATTACTGCATTCACTGTATATAATGTAATAATGTCCATTGTATTCTCCACCTTCCTTCCAGTGTGTTGTAGCCACTGTTGCCTTTGGCATGGGCATCAATAAACCTGACATCCGCAATGTTATCCATTATGGAGCCCCTAAGGAAATGGAGTCCTATTATCAAGAAATTGGTAGAGCTGGAAGAGATGGCCTTCCCAGCAGTTGTCATGTGTTGTGGACTCCATCAGATATGAATTTCAACAGGTAAATGCATGCATTTTTATTGCAGTAATTATTAGTGGTTACATTTTACTACAAAGGAGAGAAAAAAATCTAGATTAAGTCATTTTACATGCATTTTAGTAACAGGTCTCTATTACTTTAAGCATAACCGTAAACATTTTTACATTATTTTTAAATCTAGCCTCATTCAGCCCACCTTCCTCACCCTCTTGCGCAGACATAATAGAAATATATTCAGTCTGCCATTTGTCATGTGCATTTAGAAATTGTCTAAACTTTTCTAGCTTGGCAATCGCTAAATTTACCCTCACCATCCCCTCTTTCTTAATCCTTCCTGGGGTAACAGAATTTCTTGCTGGTATACCCCTTCAGTATTACCAAAGATAATTTTAGGACTCTGCTCTCCAAGTTCTCTTATGGCCCAGTGGTTCATTGCTAACTTTTGCTTAGTTGCTTAATCATTCACCTCTCCTTGAATCTTCTTGAATACCTAGGTCCTATAGCTTAGACAAGCATGTTTCAATTGATGAGCTGTGGCTCTCCTCTCCCTACTTAAAGGTTGAAGTCCAACTATACCTTGTAACTAAATAAATTACATGTGAGAGGAAATATTTGATTAAACAACTTGTTGGGAAAGATGTATTCACTCTGGCACAGTAGTTCATATCTGATGGACTTGCCCTAAGATTCTCTCTAAGATAGGGTCGAAACTATCCTTGGCCTTTTCTTTTCATTCAGATCTATAAGATTTGTTGTTTTTGCTTTCTGGAATGTGTGATTAAGCTTTGTAAGTTACAACCTAGCTGTATATAGCTAGTTACCTGGTCATTAAATGACCATTAAATGTTCTCAGCTCTTAAAGCCTACTAATAGATATCAGTACCTTCGCAAATAAGTAAGTTGCTGTCATTTATTTGCTCTCTTATGCCATGATTTCTACATTGATTATACATGCATTTGAACTATGTACTGTCTTATTTGATACAGAATATTTCTTTCACCTCCATTAGGCACCTGCTGAATATGATAACAAGTAAACATTTTCGGGACTACAAACTGAAAATGCTATCAAAGATTGAAAAATACCTTCATTCATCTGGTTGCAGACGCAAGTATGGCACCATTTTTAATGACTTACACAAACTTTTTATTCTTGATAAATTCATGGTATGCTTTGGTTACAAAGCTTAATGTTCTTGTTTAATGTGTTTTATAGCTTAATTATGAGTGCTTAAGTTAGAAAGCTTTAAGCGCTGATATCCTTATTTAGATTTATTAGCATAGGACACATTTTGCGGCATGGACCCGTTTTTTCGAAAAGTTGCACAATAATGCAAGCTGACTGACACAGACAATGATCTGTGTCAATCCGCTTGCCTCCAAGGTTTCACTGTGTCTCTGGCCTAGTTTGCATAGAGGATTATCCAGCCTTGCCATGTATTTTTTAAATAGTATGTTAAAATGTATTCTATGTGTACAAGCTGGGATGCAGTTGCTGTGCTGGCAATTACTATTTTGACTATGGTTTAACTGCTTTTAGCAGTTGCGGTTAGGGATATTGTAACGCCAACCAAAGTAGTTATCAGCCCTACAATACTCTATCTTACAGGTTTAGCATTAATGATGTTTAATGGCATATTAGTGCCAGCAGACCATCAAAGCACCAAACCATAAGACTTTAATGCATATATGCCCAATAGGACAGTACAACATCAACCACGCTGTCTTTGGCGTCTGTTATCATTTTTTATGTTCTTTAAGCATGGTTGTGGATAAAAAGTTACTTAGAAGTAACATGGGAAGATCAATATGGTAAGTATAAAGGTTTTTTTTTTTAACTTCATTCATATTATTTAATTATAACAGGGAGGGCCTTATGTGATTTTGGCATCCTATAGGCCACAGCGGGCCTGGGTGACAGGGCTCCACGTTCAGACAGGAAGTTCCTGTGTGAGCATCTGAGGCAGTCATGTAACTGCCCTGGCAGCTTACACAGGCACCTCCTGCATGAGCTGCCTGTCGGTCTCCATAGCAGGGGGTTGACCGGCCTGGGCCCCCCTACTTACAAGGGTCCCCCCTTGCCTCCCCCTTGTCTCCGGGCCTTGTAGCTCCAAGCCAGTTCCGAATTGACTGGGAAAACGACCTCAAAGAGCTCCGAAAGGTAAGTCAGTATTCTATCCCCATCCCACTCCCTAATCTTTACCCTAATTCTCCTCCTCTATTACCATAATCCTCCCTTCCCTGAAGCCTGACTATAAAATTCTTCCTTCCCCACAGCCTGACCTTCACCGGATCTTTAGTAAATGACCTACTACACATGCATAGTAAGTCATTTACGCAATCTAAGTACCAGTTATGTACGTAGACGGTCTCCGTGAGGTCTCTCAAGACTGCATGGAGTATTTTCAGTAGAAAAAGACGGTGTAATACCGCCTCGGGGCGTTGTTAGGAAAAAGTTAGAGGGGGGAGCAATTTAGATGAGCTGGGGAGGGTGGGGGGGAGGCGGGGAGAAGCAATGTCCATGCGGAAATTGTACGGATAGATAAGGTAGCCCTGTGGCACTTGTAAGGGCCAAAAGGTACCTAAAAACGGGGGGGCTGGGATATGGGCAGGAAGGGTGAGTTTGCTGCGGATTTGTCCCGCTTAAGTCACTCGGATCTGTGAACATGGTCCTATATATGGACTAACTTTGGTTTTGCTACCTGTCTGTTTTGTGCTTTGGGTGCCTGTGCTGATTAAGACTTTATTGGAGATTCAAAAATACTAAGCCAGCTTTCATTTACCATCAAAATCTGCCGCAGCAAATTGATATAACAGTTTACATCGGTGGACACCTGATTTTCTATCTGTGAAATAAAGCTAATGGTATAAGCCGTTATATTGCTACAATCTGTTTTCCTGCTTGTTTATTGAGTTTTTAGTGATATATATATATATCTCCAAAGAACACAAGCTATTTTTTATAATCCCAATTTTCCTCGCTGTGTATTGCTTGTGTGCTTTTCTCCTTGTTGTTTTTTCGGAGGAACTGCAGAAAATCCTCCTTCACAGCCGAGTACATATAGCACCTAAGGCTCTCCCAATTTTTGTGATATCTCAAAAGAACACAAGCTACTGTAGCAGAAATATATAGAGGAGTGCACTTACCGGCTAAGACGCCAACACCATGCCTTATCGAAGGGATGCGCCGGAAACAGACTTCCAGTATAGTCATCACCGTATAAACGGTCTGACTTGCGGGGCCTTTCCATCACTACTATGAATTTGTCTACATAACGGAAGAGCACCATGAGCAAGTTTTCATCATTTGAGGAGTGACGGTAATATCGCATCTATACTTTGGACATTGCTAATTGCTACCGCTTTGATCTACACTGAGCACCCTCTTGTTTTTTTTCAAACATTTTTTCTATATTGTTATTTATTGTATTTTTCTAAAGATCACTGCAACAGGTTTCTTATCTTTGCCCTCAAGTCATCAACTTTCAGGATGACAACATGAGACTTACAACATGGAATGGCACATGCCTCACTTGAAAGAGGTGAAACCCTCAGCTTCTCAGAAGAGGAAGCAGAGGCCATTTTATTCAATGAAGATCCTTTAGAATCCCTAAAGGCTGACGAACCACTTGACTTATATCATGAATATTTGAAATAAAATAAAAATGTGGACTTCAAAATGCATGAAATAACCTTGTCTAAAGGGACAGGGACAAGTTGATCCCTTGGGGGTTCAGGATCACAAACGTGCCAACAATAGGACGCTGTCAACCAGATTTCTGCAGAAGGTGGATTGCCGTCTAAATAAGGCGTCCTTTGATCTCATGATCTTAGTTATTGTAGAGTCTGCAAGGGAGGTCATATTAACGGAAGATAAACTAAAGAAATTCCCTTGCCGGTAAGTGCAGTCCTCTATATATTTCTGCTACAGTAGCTTGTGTTCTTTTGATCTGTTGTGTGACAAGTCCCTGAGGAAAATTGGCAGAGACCTATTGAAACGTTGGATCGATGTGTTTTTATGATGTTTTTTGGAAAATAAATTGTGCATCAGATTTTGTCAAAAAAGGCCGCTAAGACCTTACAATGGCTCATGCAAAAATGTTATGAAAAAGGGGATCGAGCGGACCGCCTCCTTGCGCAAAAACTTAGGGAAAAACGCTCTCGGAACCATGTTACATCGCTTAAATCCTGTGACGGTTCCTCAGTCTATGACCCCAAACAAATTGCTGACTTATTCCAGGAATTTTACTCCTCCCTATATAATCTAGAATCCCACTACTCTGACCCTCTTACCCTCACTAGTAAAATTAATGAGTTCCTCTCCTCTATTAACCTCCCTAAGGTAACGCCGGCGCATTCCTCCCTCCTTAATAAAAGCATATCCTCCCAGGAAATTTTGGACACTATTAAAGACCTTAAGAATGCTTCCGCTCCCGGACCGGATGGCTTCACCACCATTTATTATAAAAAATTTGCCACTCAGCTCCTTCCCATGCTCCTCAGTTTATTTAATTCTATACTTTCTGGGTCCAAATTTGATCCAGCCACTACGAGAGCAGAGATTGTGGTTATCCCTAAACCCGGACGTGATTCTAACCTCTGCAGTAACTACAGACCAATATCGCTATTGAATGTTGACCTCAAATTATTTGCTAAAATTCTGGCGAATCGGTTAAATCTCATTGTCTCTTCATTGATCCACCCGGATCAAGTGGGGTTTATCCCTGGCCGGCAAGCCTCCGATACCACCAGGAGAGCTATAGACCTCATTCATATAGCTAACATTAGAAATCTTCCTGCTCTCGTGGTGGCATTAGATGCGGAGAAGGCATTTGATAGAGTTGGGTGGCAATATATGCGTCAGGTTTTCTCAGGTATGGGGATCAAAGGCCCATTTTTGAACGCCGTGGCTGCCCTTTATTTTAACCCCACCGCCTCTATTTTAGTAAACGGATTTAAGTCCTCCCCTTTCGCTATACATAATGGCACTAGGCAGGGCTGCCCTTTATCTCCCCTTATCTTTGCTCTAATGATAGAACCCCTGGCCATCAAAATCAGAGAAAACCCAGATATCAGTGGAATCACTGTTGGCACTACAGACCATAAAATATCTCTGTACGCCGACGATGTACTAATGACTATTTCTAACCCCTCAATATCCCTCCCCAACCTTA
>WWET01002230.1:150499-167319 GCA_011038615.1 Limnodynastes dumerilii
TTTTTTTTCTGCTCCCCCCCCCCCTTTAAAAAATTTGAAAATACCAAAAAAAAAAAAAAAAAAAAAAAAAAAAAAATTGTGATAAAGATTCAATACACCTATTAGTCTCAAGAGTGACTGCCATCACTATTGTGATTTTGTCTACATAACGGAAGAGCACCATGATCAAGTTTTCATCATTTGAGGATTGACGGTAATATTGTGTGTGTATACATATATATATGTATGTATGTCTGTGTCCCATTATCAAAGGATTTGGAATAAAAACATTAAATGGTGTTAAATAAGATTTATACGTCAAAATTTAGCTTGCCCCGGCGCTGGGTTCCTTAGTGGTCAAGTTTTTGGCTTTGTCTATATACTTTAAGAAAAAGCTGGCAACCTATCCAGTAATCCAAACTTTTCTGCAGGGAGTCCTGAGTGGCTCCGTTTCCTCCATGGGAAGGAGGCTTCAGAAGGTCAGAATCCTAGGCGTTTACCTACAAAGAACAGCTGGTATTCGTAAGACAGACTTTCTCCTTGTCCTATTTGATGCACAGAAAAATGATGGCCAGCTTCAAAGCAAACTATTGCATGCTGGATGAGGTCCACAGGGCATGTCAGCTGAACAACTGTGCTGGGGGGCAACTTGGTCCTCGCTTCACACCTTTACCAAGTTTTATAGGTTCCAGCTTTTTACATCCGGGTATGCCGAATTTTGTAAAATGGTCCTCTGTTCAGATGTGTCTTAGAGTTCCTTCACTTAGTTACAGCTTTAGGATATCCCCATAGTGACCGTGCCCCACAGATGTGATGTAATAGAAAAGAGGATTTTGGTACTTCGCTTTGGTAAATCCCAAAGTTAACTGTCTTTGTTACTTCTAGTTGGTTTATCCATTTTAGTAGGGCCATGGCCCATTGCCTTTTTGGCTTTTTAAAAATACAGAACTGCAGCAGCAGTGGTTGCATGAAGGAGGAGCCAGCATTAAAAAGTTTAACTCCTTAAGTGGAGTACTGGTAAGTACCAAAATCCTCTCTTTATAAACCCCCCCCAATAGACTTTTACTGTAATTTACAGCTCAGAGCACGATTTTGGCTGCTATATCACAGGGATATTTACAACATCCACAAGATGGTCTGCAGTTGAATAGGGTTGTATTGCGTTTTTAGTAGGTTAACTGTTTGGGTGCAATGTTCGCGTTTTGGTCCAATATGGCACCCAAAATTACTGAAATTGAATCGCGAGATGCTAAGTTTGCAACATCACAATAAATTGGATCGAGGCCATAAAATATATTAAATTTATTTACTTTTAAGGGTTTGAATTAAATAATCAATACACAGTATGCACAGAAGGTCTTGTATCCCAGATCTATATCTATTTGCAGCCACATCAGACATACCAGACTTTAAGTCAACTGGCTTAATCACAATGGATTGTTATATATTACCCTGTTATATACTCTTTTTATTCTGTCTTAACTTGGGTTCTGCCTCATTCTTTTCTATATACTGTACATGTGTAGCTATAAGTTTTTTCAGCAAGAATGACCTCACTGTCTGTGAATTATACAAAGCCAAATAATTATGTCCCTCTAGATTAAATTAATGAAGATTATTTTAGCCTCTATTGTGTTCATTCAATTTAGCATGTAAATTCTTGTTCTTTTTTATTTACTTCTCAATGTTCCCTTGTGTAGGATCATCTTGTCTCATTTTGAAGACAAACAACTCCGCAAGGCCTCTTTTGGTATCATGGGAACTGAAAAATGTTGTGATAACTGCAAGACCAGGTAAATGCTCTCTCTAGAGGATAGATACTTGGACAACTAAACATTTCTGTAACTTCTAGAAAGTTTTATGCAGATAAAAACTCTAAACTGAATAATATATTTTGTGTGTTTATTGCTGCTATAGCTTTATAAATTGCCCATCTTATATTAGGCTTATAATATAATGAGGAATAAATATTAGATGACCGTTTATAACCAGATAACAGGAATAATAATGTTTTAAAATATGTTTCCATTGGAAAATCTGATTAAATGTAAAAATTTTGTAAACCTGTGTAAGTGACACTGAAAGAAAAATGCTATTCTGTATAATTTGAGATTTTTTAAATAAAAAGATATTTCCTCCTCCTCCCTGGCAGCACTAACGATGGGTAAATCCCGTCTGCTGTGTAGTGCCAGGACAGGAAATAAGAAGGCCTGGAGGCTCTTCCTCCGTCCGGTGTCATCTTATTTCCTGTTCCTGTGTGCCAGGGAAGATTAGGTTAGGGGTCCTACCTGCAGGACGTCTCCGGTCTATCCTCTCGGGGGTGGCGGGAGCAGGAGGTGGGGTGGCCGGCCTCTCTTTTCTTGTCCCAGCGGCTCCGTATGCCACAGCTTCTGAGTGGGCGGCCGGAAGCCACTGCTGCACGTCTTAATCCCGCATGGCAGAATCTGTTATGTCCCTTCCGGCGGAAGTGAACATCATAGAAGGATGGCGGGGACAGGAAGTTTTATGGGCGCTGCCATCTTTCCGGAGCCTGGCTCCAATTAGTGTGCTGGGCACTGCTGTGCAGCTTCAGCTGCATATTTAAGGCAGGCAGTATCATTCCTGCCTGTCGGTCTGCGTTTCCACACAAAAACATGTCTTATGAGAAACGGCCACCAACTTAGGTCAGGGTAAGTGCCCCTATAATATTAATTTATTAGTGTTTTAGTTAGTTAATAATGTAGTGTTAGTTAGATATTTAATAGGCAGATAGAGAGTTAGTATAGCTAGGTAGTCAGGGATTTATTATGCCATGTGTAATATTACTGTATAGTTAGTCTAGCTTTCTTTATTTTATTAGGTCTGAAGCCAGTAAAGGCAAAAAAGATCCTGATGTTTCAAAAAAATCTAAGTCTGCAAAGTGTATTGCATGCAATGTTTATCTGCCTGAAAACTATGCCGCAAGGACCTGCGTAGACTGCTTATCTAAACAACAACAACAGCCTTCTCATCAAATGGCCGAATTTATCCAGATGATGAAAACGGCACTGTCTGACACCTTTATCACTAAAGAGGACTTGCAAAGAATGTCAGTTAAGCGGCCCTGGTCTGTTTTATCAGAACAGCCAAAGAAGTCGGCGAAAAAAGGTAGATACTTTTCCGATGATTCAGCTCCTTCTGACCCAGAGTCGCTTACACACCAAGAGGATTCTCTAAACCCGGATTTGGTTGACAATTTACTTAAGCTGATTTATAAGACGTTAAACGTACAAGAGACTAAGGAGAGCTCTTTATTACAAGAGCTTATCTTCTTTGAGTCTAAAAAGAAGTATAGGATGTTCCCAGTGTCTCCCGTAATTAAAGAACTTATTATGAAGGAGTGGAAAACACCTGATAAAAAATTTACTGCAGTTAACAAATTCGCAAAAATGTATCCCTTCTCTACAGAGGATTCCCGTAAATGGGACGAACCGCCGAGGGTTGATGCGCCCATTTGCCGGATTTCACAGAAGACTACTTTGCCATTGGAAGATGCGAACATCTTCAAGGACAACATGGAGCGCAAGATAGAGGTCAATCTCAAAAAATCACACTGTCTTGCGGGAGCTACACTTAGACCAGCCATAGCCTCAGCAGTCACATCTAGGTTTATGCGATCCTGGTGTCATCATCTGGAACAAAATATTGCAGATGGAATAAAGAGGGACGATTTACTTAAGACTCTTCAAGACTGTCAACTGGCCACAGAATTCTTGTGTGAGGCCTCCCTAGATATAGTGAAACTCACGGCCAGATCTGTCGCCTCAGCCACAGTAGCAAGACGTGCTCTATGGCTCAAGCCCTGGGCGGCAGATAGCCAGTCTAAACATCAGCTGATATCTCTTCCTTTCTTAGGAGAATATCTATTTGGACCCAGATTAGACGACATTATCCAGAAAATATCAGGGGGCAAGTCAAACTGGCTGCCCCAGGATAAGCCAAAGAAACCCTTTTTTCATAGACCCTCCAAATCAACTCAAGCAGAGTATAAAGAGGCGAGATCATACAGACCAGGACGATCCTTCCTCAGGAAATTCCAGCCAGAACCATCTCGCAGCAGTTTTCGTACCCAAAGGGGTAGAGAAGGACGTTTTTTTCGTCCCTTCCCGAAATGACACCAACAATACCAGCCCTTCCATGGAGGCCGCGGTGGGAGGACGACTTCTTAGATTCGGCCGACAATGGACTTCCTCGATTTCAGACAGGTGGGTACTCTGTGTCATTCAACATGGGTACATGATAGAGTTCCTTCACACACAAAATATTCAATCTCCTGCCCCAAGGTTCAGGGACGATAGGCAAGCTCTGAGAGACAGTATAGCACAATTACTACAGCAGAATGTATTTAGAAAGGTTCCTTCCAACCAAAGATACACAGGTTGTTACGCAAAGATATTCGTAGTACAGAAAAGCTCCGGGGGGTTTTCGCACAATCTTAGATCTAAGACCATTGAACCAGCTCATAAAGCTAAAAAAAATTCAAGATGGAGTCAAACAAATCAATCCTGACATCACTGCCACCAAGAGTATATAGTGTAGACCTCAAAGATGCCTACCGTCACATCCCTATATTCCGAAGACATAAAAAGTTTCTCAGGTTTGCAGTCTTTGGGAAACACTACCAGTACACTTCTCTATCCTTCGGTCTGTCCACTTCACCCTGCACATTCACAAAAGTCATATCCCCTCTCATGGCAGTCCTCAGACAGCAAGGCATATTCGTTTGGCCGTATCTAGACGACCTCATAGCTGCTTAATCAAGGGAACAGTGTCATCTTCACACAATCAAGGTGATATCTTTTCTAGAGGATCACGGTTGGATAGTCAATTATGGAAAAAGTCAACTACATATGAGTCAGACTATAACTTATCTAGGAGTCATCATAGATTTGATACAAGACAGAGTGTTTCTTCCTCCCCTAAGAGCAGAAAAGATTCAGCACAAAGTGTACAGCCTCAAATGTCGACCTTGGACAACAGCTGGCAAATGCATGAAGTGCTGGGCCTAATTTCAGCAGCATTAGAGACCCTGGTCTGGGCCAGCTATCACTCAAGAAACTTTCAGCTCTGGTTTCTAAGTCAGTAGGACAAGGACCTATTTCATCAAGAGCAAATTATTTTCCTAACCACAGAAGCTAGGAAGGATCTATGATGGTGGTCCAGCATGGAAAATTTGATGACGGGGAAACCTCTGAGAATAAAAGATCCAATAATACTAACGTCTGACGCCAGCAACGCAGGTTGGGGAGCGACGTGCGGAGGTCACTGGGCACAAGGAGCATGGCTTCAAGAAGTGGACTCACTCAAATGTGATAGAAATGAAAGCAGATCTACTGGCATGTCAAAACTGTCAAGACATACTTACAGAACAACATGTCATAATTCATTTAGACAAATCGGTGGTGTCCTACGTCAACCAACAAGGGGGCACAAGAAGCAGAGGTTTAATGGAAACAACAGCACTTTTTCTAACTTGGGCAGAGGAACATGTGCTCACCATCTCAGCAGCATATGTGGCAGGCCATCAATACCTGGAAGCGGCCTCAACAGAACAGAGAGATCCAGGACAATGGGAACTAGACATCAACATATTTCATCAGATTGTATAATGGTGGGGGAAACCGCAAATGGACCTAATGGCCACAAGAACAAATGCCAAGACAAAACAGTACATTTCCAGGTGGGATCATCAAGCCCTGGACAAAGATGCGCTGACAGCCCCATGGCCATTCAACCTAGGATATGTGTTCCCACCAATTCTTCTAATATCCAGGCTGCTAAGACGAATTGCAGTAGAGAGGACTACCACCATAGCCATACTCCCATATTGGCCTCCGAGACCTTGGTTCTCCCTGGCACTTCAGCTGGCGGTAGATCACCCATGGAGGTTGCCTGTGTATCCAGGAATCCTCAAGCAGAAAGAAATATACCATCCATGGCCCCAAGGGTTAAAACTGACAGCCTGGCTATTGAGAGTGCAGGGTTAAGAATCAAAGGCTTCTCTCAGAAGGTAATTTCAACTTTACTTAAATGCCATAGACCATCGACTATCAAGGCATACCATAAAATTTGTTGTTTTGGTTTTTTTTTGTTTCCTGGTGTGAAGTTAACCAGGTCACCTGCACAGAAGGCTCAGTAGGTCACATATTAGACATTCTTAAAGCAGGCCTAGACAAGGGGTTAGCAGTTAGCTCTCTAAGGGTCCAGATTTCTGCTCTTAATGCTATTTTAGATCAGGATTTTGCCAACGATAAGTGTGTCAAACAGTATATCCAGGCAGCAGTCACGATAAAACCAAAATTTTAAAGACCTATACCTCAGTGGTATTTGAATTTGGTTCTTAATGGATAAAGCCCCTTTGAATCCATTCAAAATATTCAGTTAAAAAGTTGGATTTTGCTTCCAAAGCTCGAAATAGCACCATTCATGGGTGAAAGAAGAAGCCACAAGAAAGAGGGTTTTTCTTTCCATGTTGGTTGAATTTTTTTTTATTTTTTTAAAGTAGGGGTTTTTTCACTTTATTCCCTCTTCTAGATAATTAAAGTAGGATGAACATATTCCCATTCTTGGATCATTTCCATGTTATAATCTGCTCATTTCATGAGTTCTACATAAGAGAGTGAGAGAATCAGGCAAACAGCCAAATAAATTCTGCTTCTTCCATTACACAAGAAAATCAGTCACATTTTTTCTATATTGGGTCATTCCATGCCAAATCATCACAAAAATAGTAACCCAATTGTCTGATTTTTATGAAATATTGTAAAATTTTAGCCCTCAGTGATACAGTGTTCACTCAACAAAGTTGGAAACACCCCAAAAAGTGTAAAATTTTAGCTTGCATGGTCAACTAAAATGAATCGTAACTTTGCTTTTAATTGTAGTAGAACTTTAATGTGGGTCTTAGTTTATTACCAATGTAATAAATAATATAAACAGTTTTATTAAAAAGTAATTAAGAAAGGACCTCCAAAAATCCTATTGTGCAAAAAGATATGAAATATCATAGATCCTAGTAACTAGATACAAATATTACACAGTATCAAAACACAGCGTCATGTAATGGTATTAAGTATACCAAACAAGTGCAATCATCAAAGCCGGAGGCTTAAGGTAGGTAAATTTAAACCAGTCGATAGTGATTAAAGGTCTCTAATCCAGAGAGCAGGTAATGTCAAGTGAAAAACGGGTGGCCGGCCCGGATTCAAGATGGTAAGTAGATATGGCATAAGAACCTTTTTGTTACCTCACTTGCCGGTTTTGGTCACAAGTAGCCCCGGAGTTGTTTCAGTCCTGTTTTAGCCACAGCGGGCAATTGGGCGTGTAGAGACCTTTAATCACTATCGACTGGTTTAAATTTACCTACCTTAAGCCTCCGGCTTTGATGCTTGCACTTGTTTGGTATACTTAATACCCTCACAGGACGCTGTGTTTTGATACTGTGTAATATTTGTATCTAGTTACTAGGATCTATGATATTTCATATCTTTTTGCACAATAGGATTTTTGGAGGTCCTTTCTTAATTACTTTTTAATAAAACTGTTTATATTATTTATTACATTGGTGGTGTGTGTGTGTGTGTGTGTGTGTGTGTGTGTATATTCAGCCATCACAGTAGGTATATCTGTATAAATTGATTAACCTCTCCGCACAACTCCACTTCCCAGAATTATTTATTTATTTTCTTTATCTCTGTTAAAATGATCATATCCTGTAAAGTTTATAGTGTAACCATTATCACATTTTTATAACAGTATTTTTTTCTGAAAACTGGTTACATTGTAATGTTTAATGTTTGGTTATGTTTTTTTGTTTGTTTTAATTTTTCCATTCTTGGAGTAATATTTGGACATAAACATGTAAAACATATATGTAAATAAAATATTGACAGTGCAGTGTAACAGATTTGTCTACTTATCACATAAGTATTATTCAGGTCATAACATAAGAATCATAAACAGTGATTTGATTGTACAATGTTATGAAAAATACCTATCGATCATGGATGCAGCTGTCCTCTCCTCAGGAGAAATCTCTCGCCAATGTATTTGTTAGGTTATGTTTAATTGTTTTAAATTTCAATGCTGAAATTTTCAACTTTATTTTGCACATATTGCACATCTAAATTATTCCTTAAAGTTTTCCACTTCTGTTTTGTAGGTTAATACATAACATTTCAATTACTGATGCAGACTGTAGTCTTCATGATTTTGGACAGCAAGCCCTCCAGTTATTATTAGCAGTAGAAGCTCTAGGGGAAAAGTTTGGTATTGGTGTCCCTGTCTTATTTCTCCGTGGATCAGTGAGTATTTATTCTTAAGAAGTCCTCTTATTTTTGCGACTTGTGCCTTTTAGAATCAATAAATTTGTGCTGTAAAACCTCTGGAATATATTAGCAGCATTATAGAGGGAGGTTTCATTTACTAGTAATACAACTTGTATGTAACAGGCCAGTTCATTTTGTGACCACTTCAGTGGCTGTAGACACCAGAAGTTTTATTTATTTATGATAAATATCTATGCTGATTTGTAGCATTTTCACCTTATTTACAGTTATACTAAATAATATACTAATATTTTAAAAAATATGTTGATTCTTCTGCAATTATTTTTGCAACACATTAGTACATTTTACCATGTTTCATAGCAGGCAGATAGTGCTGTGGGATTGAGTTAAGAGATTATCAGTAAAGCTGGGTATAAACTGGGGATTTTTGTGCCTACGATTATACAGATTATACGATCTTTCGACCGTTTCAGCGGTCGTCTTACCGGTATGTACTGACCAATGATGCCACATAATCATCTAAAATAAAAAACGATCATTTGATTTGATTTTTGGGGACTCCTAATTTTCATAATCAACGATGCCCAATGTCTGCATCTTTCTTCAGAGAGTACCTTCAAGTTCATTTTAGAATCATTTCAATTTGATGTGTCATTAAACTATTGAAACAGATATGTTCCTTTTGCATATTATATACTAAGAGCATGCAGAAAACAGCAGACTCTTAGTATGGTAGTATGTCCTGTGCTATTCATAATGAAAATTCACATAACTTAGAGGTATATTTATCATTATAGTGATTACCTTAGAGGACAGTAACTAAGGTGTCTTTTCTAGTTACATCTGTACTAATAGGAATTTGAACAAACCTTTGAATGAATGCCAGTGAAATGCCTTATGACCTGAACCATCAGGCAGTGTGTGATCTTATACTTCAGATTCTGTGATAAAGCTATTAGCTTATTTGGCACAAATGTTAGAGAACTGCATTTGTGACCAAAATGTTGCAATTTCAAAGATAACTTTTAAAATGCTGCTTAACAAAAAGAGAACTGTAGAAGGAAGAATGGATTAAACCAAAAGTGGGGCTTGTCAAGTGAAAGGTACGCTCTATCTCAGAACAGTGCAGATGTGAATAGGGGGATTTAAAAAAACAAAAACAAAACTCAAACAGTTTCCATGTGTAATCATATGCATATTGGAGAGTGTCTGTACTTTCTGTGGCGTCATAGATGCCCAGTTAATGTAATCTCTGCTTTAGCATGTCCCTGATGATTGGAACAGTATGGTGGCTGCCCAAGATATTGCACAGTGTGTGATTGACTTTAGGTCCAAAATCAGCCAGTGCTGTTGACCTAGAAAAAAAGCTTAAGTCTGTTATTAAGGAAAAGGAAGAATAAATTTGCTTAACTTCAGGCGGCCACAGTATTTTTTTTTTCTTTTTGCATTTGATTATGTTACAGGATATTGAACGCACACCTTGACACCTAACTCTCTTACATATAAATAGAGATATATAATGTATACAGATTAAATTCACGTCCTACAACTAAACATCATTCTTGTTGTTGTACATCCACCTGCATGTTGTATCCCTCAGATAACGATGTACAGATGGGCTCACAGGCAGTCCTGAAATAGACCACAGGAGGGGGATCAGGTTTCGTCTATTGTATAAAAACTAGTCAGTCTGCTGTACTAAAAGTCCTCTTGGGAACTTTTGAATTATGAAGTTGCATTTTGATGAAATTTTATACTGCCTTTGTTACGGTGAAAGCTAAAGCACTCTCTAAAAAGAAACCTCCAAAGGAAAAAAAATAAATGGTTTGCCTTGTCTGATCACATTTAATGAGATGTTTCTGAAACAAGTCAATCTTAGGCCTCAGTTGACAAAGGCAGCAATAATTACTGAATTGTAGTTTTCAATGCATGTTGCTTTTAACGTTAAGATATCAGTTTCACCTAATTATTAGGCAGTGTTTCTTTTAATAAACCAAATATGTGTCAGTGTATTGTTAATGTAAAATTTAGCTTTTGCTCAAATAAACAAGCTCACCTTTTATATGCCAAGTATGGATGATAGTATTACATAGTTATTTTATACAGTACTTTGTCCTCCATAGTGCTATACTGTACACACACAGTGCTCTGCATATGCTGAAATTGGGCCCTCGTTTTAATGCCAGATTTAAGATTAAATTATTAACATTTATAAAGGCACATATTTTAGCCGGTAGTGGAAAACATATATGATGTTTTTGTTTTTATTTTATTTATTGGAGTCAAAGAAAAACAATATGGTTGGGAAAAATGTTTATAGAACTCTCCCATATCCCAAAGAAGTGATGTACCCTCTTTTCCTTGTTCTGGGAACTCTCAAACCAGTCCATGCAGAAGGCCGCAAACAACTTTTCATGAAACATATTAATAAAATACACTTTCCGTCCACCACTGAGACTATTAATAGAAGTTTTCGTCTGTCTTTAGTAAAATGTAATGTGAGATCAGGGATACCCAGCACCACACCCACTGAGGTGAAAGAGGAGCGTGCTCTAATAAGTGTAATGAAGTATACATCTAGATTTGTTTTAGAACTGTTTAATCTGGGGGCATTCCCATAAACAAAACAAGTAGGCTCTAGAAGTACAGCATTTTCTACATTGACTAGAGTTGGGTAAACCTATTACAAACCTTCGTTGTGGAGATAAGTTGCCCCTGTGAAATAGTTTTAGGAATGTTTGTCAAAAGCTTTATTACCCCAGCAGTAAAATTTATTCTTAGAGTAATCGATTCTAGATTGTGCTTGAGCCATAAGGAAACTCCAATAATTGTTCAGCCATGCTATAATCGAGTAATGTTTCCTCTAAAGGACAGTCAGTATACTTCTGCAATGCCTCCTCATAGTTTGAAGCAAGGTTGTGTATTTTACCAGATATCCGTACCTTTATTTTCATCGTATAGGAAATATTGTGACCCTGCATTACTGCCCTAGCAGTATTCCCCAAAAGAATAGGCTTTTCACTTTGATCAATGTTCTAACCTTTGATATTTTGCCAATATATAACCAATTATATATTGGTTATATATTAAACCCACTGCTAAAGATAGGAGGAGAATTGCCATGTAATATACTCTGGGTGGCGAAACAACCTTTGATATTTAATTATTTGATGGGAAACCAAAAGTAAATTTATTCTTGAAAACGTGTGGTTCACCGAGTGAAAAGTATAGAAACGATAAGTGGAGTTGTGAAGTCTCCAAGGGTCAGCCAATGTTAGGAAGGTCGATGTTCCCTTGTCATTGGATAGATTTTATTCAGAATAAATATCAGGCCTATCCAAGGATGAAATATACATTGTATTAAAATATCACCCAATGGTTAAGTTAGGTGTTTCCTTTGTAGAAACATATTAAAAATAGACTTGTAGAAGTCTCTATTAGGGAAATTGGGGGCATAAATATTCAGAAGTGTCAGTTTCTCAGCCCCTACGACAATATCCACAAGTATACATTTGCCATTAGGGTCAATCAACTTATCAACAATAATATATGATGTTTTTGAAGACACCCCTTAAAGGGCTTAATTTTGGTTTTACAGTAAATCTAGCTATTTTTTGCATTACTGCAATTGTAAAATGGGCAGACATATTTAGGAAGGCTGTGTTGAACTCTATATAACAAAATTGATATAAAGCCATGCAGTAGGTTTAGGCAAAAACAGGTAGATTTTCCGGCATCAGAAGACTTTACATTTGCACCCATTACATCATAACATGGTTTGTCCAATTTTGCACTCTTTATCCTTTCTTGCCCCTAACACCAGCATAAGGCCATAATAATTCAGTGTTGACTAATATGATCACAATTACAAAGCCAACTGCTAAAAGTGCTCAATATTATTTCTTCTTTATGCCAGTCAAGGAGCTCACAAAGCTGTGACTTGTCCCAGCTGGTACGCAGATCCCAGACTCCTCTACAACCTACAGTAGCATGTTATTTATATACAGCATGTCATCCGTATACAAAGCTATTGCGTCTATACCACCAGCTATCGCTAATCCCTATACACAGGGACTTGTACGTATGCATCAAGCGCTGGTAGTGATGGTGATAGGGACACTCCTGTCTGTAAGCTGTGATGGAACACAGTTTAGGTATACCTGTTCACAAAAACTCTAGCCACTGGCACAGAGTACAACAGTCTCAACAAGGTGATAAAGGTGGGTCAAATTCCCATCAGTTCCATCACAGTTTGCAGATAACAGATAACTCCAAGTGCAATTCAACAACTTGGCTACATTAAGGCAGACAACCACAAGCTGTACATATGTACTGTGATCCTAGTGGACTTGCCTGGCATAAAGCCATTTTTATTGAAGTATATGACCTTTCCTGTAACTTTGTTTAGCCTGACCCCAAAACTTTTGCAAGTATCTTAACATCCGTATTTAGGAGTTTGTGTATAGGAGGTACATCCCAGGCTTAATATAATAATGTTAACTCACTTTTTTTATACTGCTTATTCGTTATAGTTTTGTTTCTTCAGCCTTTCCTCACTTACCAGGGTAATGTTTATGTAATTATGTGGTTCTATTTGTGTTTTGTATTTGTCCTTTTGAGGTTTGAGTTTCTCCCACATGGCAGATTTTTGAGCTATACTACAGTATTAAGTATTACAGATTTTAGAGCCTCTGTTAATAAGATACCTTATGGCATATCCTCGATTTTTACAGTGTTATTCAATTAGCTTGTTAGACTGGAATTGTGCTGATTATGGTCATATTCAAATCAAAATGTTCATTTCAATTGTAGAACTCCAAACGTTTGCCAGACAGATATCGTGTCAATCCTATCTTTGGCAAGGGAAAAGATCAGACAGAGGTCTTTTGGAAGGCTTTGGCACGGCAGCTAATCAATGAAGGCTTTCTTCAGGAGTCTTCTGGTCAAAACAAATTTGCAACTACATGTGGACTTTCTCTGAAGGTAAAGTGTAGTTTTTTTTTTGTTTTTTGTTTAGTATACTCTATTTTTCTGCAGAACATTTGTATTAATATTGAGGCCTCCTGTAAAATACAGCCTCACCAACCTGCAGTTTTTCCATCATGAGACTGAAACTTGTAGCTGATTACACTCTTCTTCCATTTTATGTTAGCTCTGTCTTGGTATTTGGACATAGTACTAGATATTTACTGAAATGACAACAAGGTGTACTGTTTGGTACACTCCCAGAGGGGAGAGCAGGGACAAGGTAGTGGAGAAAGTGTGGACAAGACAGAAGTAAGAGCGAGCAGGGACAGGTTAAGTATACATTTTTTTGTTAACGTTTTCTGCAATGATACAGCTGACTTTGTGGTTTTGGCTGTATTACTGCTGAATGTGTTGTTGCTGTAGCATCTGGAAGTGCAATGCAAGTACACACAGTTTGGAACCTACACATTACTTTAAGTGTGCATCACAACTATAATCTACTTTACTTTTCATAACACATTTCTTATTCTGCATGTAATGGTGGTAGCATTTTGTATTGATAAAATATAAGTAGGTATGCAGGTATGGGAAAAAACATATTTTGATATATTAAAAAAAAATATATATTTTTTTTTACCTTTTTTTTTGCAGACTTTATATGCAATTATGTGCATGGGTTTGAATATATGCATACACATTTGTCCCTAATATAATTGTTTCTAGAAAAACCTGTCTCCTAAACTTGTGGTTATAAAAAAAAAAAAAAACAATTGTTGAGCACTGGTTTAATGGATGCAATTGACACACGAAGGAGGGTTACACTATGCTATAATTCAATTGCCTAACATTGTTTTTGTATTGAATTTATTAGGGAATTTCTGGAAAAAAATGTTAAATGCTATTTATTTTGACTTTTGTTAGCATTGTTTTTTGTTAAGTAATGAAATTATTGTTTCTTTCCCATAGGGCAGAAACTGGGTCAGTAAAGCCGTGACTGAAACCTGCCCGTCCCTACTGTTGCAGCCAAATGAAGAACTGTGTCCTCCAAAACGTATTGTTACAAGGTAACTGTTCTTATTGTCAGATGAGTGCAAAACAAATAATTCAATTTTTTACTTTTTATTGCTTACTCAGGTTATTCTGTGTATTATTAAATGTCGCATTTGGAAATTTCTTTTATGTTTTGCCTCCTCTTAAATCAATCTGACTCCATCCTTTTCCTGTTTTGTAGATACTAAACTAAACCATATCGGGGATGGTCATTTTTTATTGAAAGTGCTTGCATGTGTATCTTTCCATGACTAGTAACGTGCTGGTAGTGCAGGATAGTGGCCCACAACTCTACATTTAGATCAATGCACCACTGACTTTTCTTTTTCCTAGTGCTGTTTGTGGTGTACAGGATCTATGGAAGTGGTCCATAAATGGTCTGAATCATTAAATGATAACACTCTGTGTGCATCTAGACATTTTTCTTTAATGTCACCTGTTACTATTCAATGCACAGACTTCAGTTAAAAAAACAAAACATTTTTGTATTTATCTTCTAAAGCCATTACTAAAATAACAATATTGATCACTTAAAGGACATAGCAATGGTCCGATATAGGGTTTGGAGCATCACCAGTTAGTAGCTTTTTAGGACTTGTCCTGTGGCTGTTCACCACAGTGTGTTTAGGTGTGGATTTCGTTAGTGGTTTGAGTGTGACCTTACTGTATATTGACTGCATCCTTCCACCCATTCCCCTGTCTTGGAAAAAGCCCTATAAACACATCTGGTCTTGCAGTGATGTGTGGATCGCTGTAATTGTATGCATATTTGTTATGGGCATGTGAAGGAACACAGACACGCTATGGCATCTTACATATTTTTAGGTCGAGATTAAGCACAAAAAATTTATGTATAGAGTGACATTAGAATTGAAATTGTCACCATAATTGACACAATTGTCTCATAATAAAATCTATAACAACTACTAGATAGAGAATAAGAAAATACAAACAAATGGTAAAAATCATTCTGTTTACAATGGAAGTGTTAAAAATAAAAAGTGTTAAACAAAGTTTAATAAAATATACACACACACACACACACACACACACACACACACATTTCACAGAGTGAACTCGAGCAAGTGTACTCAAAAAGGCCCACTGTTGTTAGTGCTCAGACTGCAGAAATTCAGAGGTCCGCAAGACATTTATGTGCTCGGAGACACCTGGAATTCTGCAGCTGTTAAAAAAAAATATTAAAAAAAAAAAGGACTTTTGTAATATGTCTTATCTGTTGTTTAATATTAACCAATTAACCATATATTATTTTTCAATAGTTTACAGACTCATTCCCCTGCACACAAACAGTTACCTTCTTCATCAACATCTATTATCAGGACACCTACAGCTGACATTCAGGTAAGCTCTTTTTTTTTCTCCTTTTTATAAACAAATTGTATTTATTTTATTAACATCATTGTAATTTCAAGATCTAAAAATTTTACCACTTAATTTTATAGAAAAGTTTATTAAGAGAGACTTTCTCTTATCAAGTTGGCGAAAAAATTTCCAGAACTACAGGACTCCCTGAAATCAGGTATTTTATTTAGGACATCTAGTACTATTGAATAGTACATATTTATGTAGTAGTAACATATGTACTTCATTTGAAGGGAGTGACTATTTGTCTGTACCAAACATTTAATGTTTTATAAAGGTTGTTTTGCATCAGACTAATGACATTTTTTTATATTGTAATTATTTTATTGTGGTGGCAATCATTTTGGAAGCAGTTTGAAGAAACACTCGCCTTGCAAACCACCACCACAGCCTACTGTGTCCCGAAGAGAAATGGAGCTGCAGGTGAGTTCTGAACAATACTGTTATCTGTCAAGTTTTGTGTATTTTAAGACAGCAAAGAGCATGTTAAGATTAACAAATGATTAATTGTTTGTACATTTTACTGGCATCTACTTTGAATGTAATTTATTACTATACCAATCTGTGTAAAGAATAAATCAAACTAAAACAAAATATTCTATTTGGAATGAATTTCAGTACATTAAACCATAATATTTGACTGGTGGAAGCCTGCACCGTAATCTAGAACAGTCCAGTGATCGCATTAACTCGATCGGTGGGGGAAACTTTATGTTTTTTTTAACACACAAGATGTCAATATATAACTTTGTGCACTTCAGGCCTGATCCAGAGCTACGGCCGCCGTCGCTAGTACGGCAGCCGTAGCTCTAATGCACATGCGCAGGGCAGATGTTGCCCGGCGTTACTATGGAAAAGCCCGATCTACGATCGGGCGTCCATAGTAGTGCCGTAGGGACGCTGGAGGGGACGCCCTCCAGCGTCCCTACGCTCACGTTACTGCTGGTGGGCGGGGTAGTTAAGTAAATGAGGGTGGGGGGGCGTGCTAAGAGGCCATGCGCTCCTGTGTGAGCGTATGGCCCCTTCTTTACGCCGGGCGAAGCTAGGGGAGCCTTCACCCGGCGTAAGGAAGGGGCCATACGCCCGCACAGGGGGAATGCCAGGGGGGAGTCAGCGATGTAACGATGAGCGTTA
>WWET01002230.1:185502-223425 GCA_011038615.1 Limnodynastes dumerilii
ATAGAGGTTGCTTCAAATCAGTTTATAAAGTAATTTATATTGCAGGTGCACAAGGCAAGGGGAATTTGCACAAAAAACAAACCTGACTGATTTGAAGCAACCTCTATCTTGGATGTGTGTTTTAAAGCGTGTCTGGGATTTATATATATATATAAAATGTAGTGAACCGAGGGCAATCAGAGACTTGATAAAAGAATGTCCCTCGGCCTTGGGATCGACACACAGTGTTTGGAGGGGTGAGTTCACTATAAAATCACTTGTATTGTATTTGTATTGTTTATACCCTGATGAAAAGCTAAACACTAAAGCTTGAAACGTCAGTTACCTCCGGTGTCTTTTGTCATTCTTTTATCAAGTCTCTGAGTGCCCTCAGTTCACTACATTTTATTTATGACTGCGTTATTCCGTTGGAGGAGAAGCACCTGAGCTATTACCATTATCCATTGGAATTTATGTGAGTGCCAGTTGTTCTTTTTGTGTGTGTGTGTGTGTATATATATATATATTAAAATAAAAGGCAATTCACATCTTACCACCACATGCGGACGACAGGCAACCTCCAGACTGGACACCGCGCCGCATCCACTTCCTGAAACGTTGCCATGGTATCGGGTGGGGAGCGGCCAGGAGCCGGGCCGTCACGGGCTGTCCATTGTCATGGCAGCCTAGTAAAACAAAACAGTTTACAGAGAAACCAGGAGCCGACAGCGGGATAGAGACGGCTTGTACATAATAAACACAGCATGACGGAGAGGCACAAACTAGTTAGGAGCAAGGGGGAATAGAGAGAGAGCATGGTATGAACAGATACACAGGGAAAATGAAAATAACGGCAAACAGGAGCCAAGGCAAAAGTCTAAAGAGATGGGCAATATGCAACATGGCTAGAAAGGAAGGACGATACTGTACATAGGTAATGGCATCAGCAATACAAACCGAAGCAGGTGTCTGGCGACAAACATTAAACAATATGCAAAGATGCAACAAGGAGTGTGAAAACTCACAGCATCGATCATGCTGTTAGGCAAATAAAAAAAAAAAAGTCACAGGGAAATAGCAAAAAAGCGCCCAGAGGGCAGGAAATGAAAACGGGCATATAAAGTATGTGACACGTACAGGAGTAACATCCAAAGAGCATAGCAGAGCAACCAAGCGCAAGCAATCCAAGGATAAAAACATTCAATAGATGCCTATAGTGCACACAGATAGGAATGAAAAAAATAAAAAACAAAGGCCCTCAAGCACAACAGAACATCCAAACATAAACATCTGCCCAGGCAGTGACTCAGAGGACACGATAAAGACAATAGTTAAGTCATTCATGCACAACAGAACATTAAACATAGATGAATGCATAGGTCATAAATAAACAGACTTCCATGTATAAAGGCAGCCAAAAGATGCCATAAAGAAAGCAATTCAGTGGCAATGTCTCATTTAGGCTATCTGGGGCCACAGAGTTCAGTCTGATGAACCAGCTGATTTCACATCTTAGCAACAAGTTTTCTCTGTCACCCCCTCTCAGAGGAAGTGGGACATGATCTAGTCCCATCCAACGAAGGTCTGTCAAGGAGTGTCCTAAAAACTTCCAGTGGCATGCTACCCAAAATCACTGCATAAAATAGTTCTCACACAAGTGGCCCCATCCTGTTGAAACCACACATCTGGAATTCCAGATTTGGTTAGCTTTGGTTCCAATAAGTTCCAAAGCATCTCCACATAACGATGGGAATTTACGGTTACCATTTGGTATTCTTAGTCAAAAAAGTAATAGCATAAATGCCAAAATCTGCAACAGTACACCATCAGTGACACACTGACCACGTAGAGGTCTTTCATGATGCTGATGAGGATTGTTTTCCACCCCGTATTAAAGTAAGCTTTGGAACTGGTGAGAACAGTGTTTGCTGGAACATTATGAAGGATATCCTCACAACATGCCATTCAGGTCTCCCAGTCACGTTCATTTAGTTCCTAAACAAACATCATTTTGTATGGATGGAACTTAAGATCAGCTTGTAAAATTCTCCTGACAGTTCGATCGGAGAAACCTAAAGTAGAAGCATGTTTATGGGCTGAGCGTAATTGACTATTTAACAGCATTGATGTTTAAAGCTGTCCGAATGCTCAGTGTAGTCTTCCAGGTAGTTTTCGTTTAAATACCAAACCCGTGGCCCTAAAATTGCATGGCAATATGGTTTTTAGTTCGAAACAGCAACATTTTGACACAGTGCAAAATGGATTCGAAAAGCTCTCGGCACAAAAATCTAGATACTGACAGGCTAGCGGCTACTATATTGCCCGGCTCACTGGACATATTTTTTCCCCTGAAGTCTGCACCGGTGGGTGTGTTTAAAAATCCAAGATGGTGGCAGGAAGGCACTTATAGCCTTCTAGGAATACCTTGCCAGACTCTGAAATCTGCAGGCATTAGGGTCCAATCCTCTTGCTGAAGAACTTTGTACTCCTGCACTGATATATTCTACACACAGTTTACAGACTCATACAGGATTTTTCTTAACGGATACTGGCAAATGAGTATAGCTATCAGTTACAGCTCTTCAGATAACTAAATTTATTCTCTCACGGTGGTTTTTCTCTAATATTCAGATTTGCTAAGATTTTTGAAATGAACACTAGAGGGCAGCAAATACGTATTCCTTTATTGCTTCTATAATTAAAATCTACACATTGTGTTGAGACTCTTCGCAAAGTGATGATATTGTTACATTAGTAATAATTCAGTAAACCTATCATATTAACTTGGATACATTTATTAACAAACCACAAAGCTCAGCTCATGAGACTTTGTAGTCAAAAATAAAAGTAAATTATCTTATCACTCGGTAGATAATGCCCCTTATAGTGCGGAGGCAGTTAAAAGAACACAAAAAATTGCAAAAATGATCTCTCCTCTTTTTGATAAAAAAAAATTTGCACATATTCAAATGGTATTGGAAGCCGCCATTTCTCCGCTATCTTCTCATGGTCAATGGTTGACGGAGGCAGAACAGCGAATATCTATAACGGAATATCATTTAGCAACTGCTCACTCCCTACTGAAGACTTCTGAAACAACCATTGCTGGTCTCCAAGAAAAGCTGGAGGACTTAGAAAACAAAAGTAGACGCAATACATTTTTTATTAATACACATTGTCACACATGCAACAGAATGAGTACAGTAATTTATTTTCTGCATTGCCCAAAAAATATGATTCAGAACCTGAAAAGTAGCATTGAAAATTCATTGAGAAGCAGTACATAATGATAGAGAGTCACTTACGAATATACACTTAGTGAACTCATGTCCATTTTAAACCTATTCCTATTAGAGCTGTGTGTCTCACAACAATCTACAGAGTTATTATTTCAATTATTGATCCTCCTTGACCTGCCTCAAAGCATACCATATAGTACATTGAAAGGAGGAGTGTAATTTATTTCTTATGTCACAGGTAAGATTGTTCATATCAAGAAAAGTGTGATGGTTGTTGAAGTGAAATCAAAGTAGGACCAAAGCAAAGGATTATCTCTGTGGATTTGGCCATATTCACCTGGAAGTCTGAAATCCTACCAAATTTTTGTAACATTTCAAGAATAGCTTTTAATAAAGAGGATTCCCTATGTAAAGAAGAACGTTGTCAGCAAATGCTGAAATTTAAATTTTGGATTGCCCAATACTTATCCCCTCATACTTTCATGCTCTGAAGGATAGGCAGGAGAGGGTCAATAGCTATGTTGAATAAAAGGTGAGACAGGGTAACCCTGTCTCGTTCCTCTCTCCATCTGAATCAGGGGACCCCATGAGCCATTAATTAAAAGGCAAGAGGTGGGGTCAGTGTATAAAAACACGAATAAGGTTAACAAAAGTTGGAACAAATTGCCTCTATTCCAGCGCTGCCATCATGTGTGGCCACGTCATCGAGTCAAAACTAAGAAGCATGTTGTCTGTGTTTGAACTAGCACTCAAAACTATGGTAGCCGCACCAGCAGTTCAAATAGTCTTCACTGATTGCCTGCCCCGGATGAATCTGACCTGATGATTTGTGAGTATCTCTGGTAGAAAGAGCTGCAGTCTGTTTGCAATATATTTACTGAGGATTTTATAATCCATTTTAATAAGGGATATGGGTCTATAAGAAACGACTTTTTGGTGGTCCCTATCAGGTTTAGGGATGAGGATCATGCTTGCCAAATTTTTTTTTAAAATGGGGGCTGATTCTGTAAAATGGTATTAGAGTTTTAGTAGACAAGGCACCAATTTCGACTGAAGGAGTTTAAAATATTTCCCTGAAAAGCCATCTGGCTTTATGTAATTGTAGGGATGAAATAACTCAGTTGATTTTGTCTTTTGTGATCTCATCTTTAAGTGCTTCATTATGCTATGGAGTAAGGAATGAAAGTTTGCTAGTTGTAAGAGCTGAGTTTGCAGACTTTGGTCATGGGGACAGGCTCTGTATAGTTCTTTGTAATATTCTGAAAAATGAGCCTGAATTCTAGCAGTAGATGTTAATAACTGATTAAACTCCCTGTGGTGAATTGTAGTTATATAGAATTTTTTTGTCCATGACCTAGTTAGTAGCCAATAGCCTCCCCGTTTTATTGCCCCATCTATAGTATTTGTAGTAAACATGATTTATGTTAGACCAAGCCTGAGATGTCAGCAAGCTCTCCAGAAAGTGGCAAGCCTGAAGATATAATTCATACGATGTATCAGAAGGGTCGTTAACGTAGGCCTGGAAGGCATGAGAAGATGCCCTATGTAAGGCTTGATATTGTGCACCTTCCGGTCTCTTTTTCTGTGACACATATCGGATAATATGCCCTCGCATGACTGCTTTGGGGGTTTCCCACATTAAAACGGTGTTGTCCCAATGTTCCAAGTTGGTGTCTATATAATTCTCCTGTGAGCCATCAGTTCCTTGAAATCTGAAAATAGATACACGAGGGAAAACACCAAAATCTCTCTCTGGAGGGAGAGCTAAGGAGCAAAGTGATAGAGATACAGGGGCATAGTCCAAGACTGTAATATCTTCAATGCGTGCACCTGCTAAGTTTTGTATAAAGCTGTCTGCCACCAAAAGATAGTCTATCGGGAGAATGAGTGATGAACACGAGAATGAAAAGTAAATTATCTGTCATTGGGATTAAGCAGTCACCAAGTATCTGTAAGCTGGAGGGTGGATTGTAATAAAGAGAAACTTCTACCCATTGAGTGCCAAGAGTTCACCACTGAAGGGGATTTGTCGATCTTGGGGTCAGAAACCACATTTAGATCGCCGCCAACTATTAAGGCATAGAGCTGCCTATGATAAGTGATCTGAAAAATTCAAATTGACCATGATTTGGCCCATAAATATTGAGGAGAGTATATTTGGTGTTCCAGACACCTACATCAATAATGTGGAATCTACCTTCTATGTCCACCAAAACTCCAAAACACAAAGAAAAGTCTTGCACTGATATATAAATTTCACACCAATTATAATGATGCCAATTTTATCCTTAATTATATCCAAACATATCTATATTCAATTCTATAGAAGGAAAGGGGCGCTACCTAGACAGAAACAGGAATCAAAATTTTTTAAAAAGGCAGAAAAAAGACAGTCTATTCCAGGTGCTCAGCCATCCAACCAAAAACATATATCGTACCACAGCGACATATAGTCAGCTACACAATAGCAACAGTATCAAAACATTTTATTAGTTTACTTTAGCCACAAAAACTTTAAAATAGTAGCTACAACAACTCTAAAATAGACATGATTGTTCCAAATTTCTAAAGACATCAACAGAGTTGATCCACAAATTTTTACACATATAGGCCCGTATTCAGACCACCGGACGTATTGCATATATGTCCAGTGTTTACCAAAATTTGATACTGCGCGTGTGTAGTAATTTTTTAACGTAATCTACGTATCTTTTCGTTACATAGATTGCGTATATGCAATATTTAAGACTTCACTTCAGACTTTCCTAGTGATCCAAAATATAACCTTATGCTAAAACAAAAAAAATATAACTAGAAAAGAAAGATGAAAAAGGCTACCTCACAGTGGATCTTCACCCTATCGGGCGGCTACCTGTTCCTCATGGATCGCAGCATGCAGGTAGTTAAAATCCATAATTCAGTGACGGTAGCAGAGGGGCAAGCATATAAACCAGCTCATCGCCACATGGATCGCAACACAAGGGCATTTGCAGCCCATCATTCAGTGTAGATGGTAATGGGTGTGAAGCAGTTCATTGCAGTATGGAACAGCTCATGAACACATCTCAGTCTCACCACCCACCAACGTGTGTTTCGCAGGTGTTCTTCCCAGATGGTATCGGGTAGATAGGCCTGCAGCAGTGAATTTCCAGAGAACTCAGATGACTAGGCCAGAGATGTGTATTAAACTGAACTCCAAGTATAACTGACAGAAGGTAACTCTAAATCCAAATGGAGGGTGCAGGTACCTGATCAAAATTAAATGCTTAGGAATTCTCAATATGAGGAAAGGAGAGACTGTGTAGAGAGTGAAATCCACTGTATTATGGTGTTTTTCTTCCAATGGAACGATTAATACTTTCATTGCCAGTGAGTGGGGATCGTTACCTGATCAACAATTGAGTTCTTATGCTATCCCAGGGTAAGTACAAAATATGATCTGTAGAGGCTTGCGATGGATTTACCTCCAATGGAATTGCTTTATAATAATAATATATAGGTGACTTGTAGGATAGAGAGGGCACTGGCAGCCCAGAATGACTTCAGAAGTGTGACCCAGTGTGCAGATAGTGCAGTCTAGGTTATGTATATGTCACAGCTACATCCAAAAACTCCACTGTTCTGGGAGCAGGGGGGCAAAGGGTTATGCAACTGTTCTCTCTATCAACCTTCTCTTCACTGGTTTAAAATGCCAAATCCAGGCAGATGGGGTTCAAAATGGTGTTCCCACCAGTATAGATTAGGGCAGATGACTATGCCCTCACAGCTTCCTCAATGCCAGTCCACAGGTTTGAGAGCACCTTCAAGCAGCTCCAAGAAGGCCTCCTTCTGGGTCCCCAGCAGCTTCCCTGCTGGGACAGCAAAGGCAGGATCCTGTCCTCTCCCTCATAAGATCTACCTCACCACCAGCCGCAGTTTCCACCGCACACCACTGTTGTCACAACTGGATTGGGAGGCCATCAGATGACTCAGCCCCGCTGGAACAGGTAGCCTGGGGGGCGTCTTCTCACTGAGGCTGACTCCAGGGGATGTATGCGGCTCCCACCAGTAAAACTAATGTCTCTTCTAAGTGAGTTTGCTGGCTGGGGTGTTCAGACACTCCATTTAGAGACTGTTTTGAGACACAGAGATCCTGATGCCTCTTGATGCAGGAAGGGTCGGCGGGAGCCGATCTAAAATGCCGCCAATATGGTGCGCTGCTCACTGGAAGTCCAAGACGCAATAATTTGCACTTGATTAGCCTTCCAGAGATGGTAAAACCATGTGAATTAATGTACCTTGTATCCACTTGGCTACCTACGGAACTGGATCTTGAGGACAACACTGTCGGGATAGAAAGGGTACACAGGGTTGGACCAGAGTTTAAACCTGCAAGACGCCGTCCCTAACCGGTGATTATGAAGATCCTTGACTACACTGGTAAAGTTAAGATTTTGGTGCCATTTCGTAAGAGGAATGATTTGCAATACCAAGACGAAAGTTACTCTGCAAAGGAAAGAAATTTTCCCTATTTGTAAAGAACTTTTTGACAAGGGGATCCATTTTGCTTTAATATGTCCAGCCAAGCTGAGTTCATCACAATGAAACATTGTATTATGTTGATACCATATCGGCTAGCAAGAATTTTTTTATTTTTTTTGCTTCTGTCAGTTGACTTCTGCTTCCAGGAAAGACCGTGCCAGAACCTGAATATGTAGATGACTGAGTATGGTATTTGTCTTTGTTTTTTTTTTTCCTTCCTTATCTTCCTATTCTTTTTCTTTACTTACAGTACCTAATATTTATACTTTTGCAGTATACTGGTAAACCAAAATGATCATTGTGGTCTTATATCTGCTGTCCAGGATTCCATTCCACTGGTTGGTGGTATGGGAGTAATACTTCACTAACCAAATGTTTAATTCTTATTTGCTTAATAAATCTGGCCCCTAGAATGTAGAGGGGCTCAAAATCCCTATTAAGTGCAAAAAGGTGCAACATCATTTTTTTTAGATGTTTTAACCTGATGGGGTATTATGTCAAGAAACGCATTGGAACAAGGGGGATCCCCCTTTATATGTAAGTTCAGGATTGGGCAGAAAGTAACATTATATTGGGCTCTGACTTTAACAAAGTAGTTGACCCTGTCTTGGATCATCATCAGAAGTTAGGGGGGGGGCACCGTGGTCACTGATACACTACAAATCATGGACCCATGGAGGTTTCCTTACCCCACAGAAAAGGCATACACATTTTATTCTCACCCACACCAGCTTTCCACCAGGATAGATTACAGGTTCATATCTACCCCGTTACTACATAGAGAAACGAAAACTCACATAGAAAACATTATCATATCGGACCACGCACCAATCTGGTTTTATCTCCAGCTGAGGGATTCGATTCGCTCTTCTATTAATTAGAGATTTCTTTTATATTTAATGCATTCTGATCATTTTAAAAGACAATTAGAATATCATTTCTTGAATTATATGGTTGACAATATTGAACATGTGGAAGATATCAGTCTCTTTTTGGCTTTTTCCAAGCCAGTATTGTGGGCCACATTATTGCATTGATTGATCGACACAATAAAGAAATCAGTCAACGTCTCCATGCCCTGAAATCCAACATCAAGACAGCATACGCTAATCTTCTACAGAATAACTATGAAGACAACAGGGAGGCATACAAAATCTTTATATGATTCAGTCTGTGCAGAATATGCACAAATTTCTTTAGATTACCAAAATATCAGGTATTTTCGGTATGGAAATAAATCAGGTAGATTGTTGGCAAGTTTAGTAAAATCTCAAATTTCCTATTTTCCTATTACATCCTTGGAAATTTCAGCTAGAATCTGATTGGTTGTTATAGGCAACATATCTCCACTCTTCCATTCCCACATCTTAGTCAATTTGGCTCTTGGGGCCAGATTTACTAAGCTGCGGGTTTGTAAAAGTGGAGATGTTGCCCACAGCAGCCAATCCGATTTTAGCTGACATTCTGTAGTATGTAAAAAGAAAGTGAGAGCTAGACTCTGATTGGTTGTTATAGGCAATATCGCCATTTACATCTCCATCTACATTTTGGCGCTATGTTTCTGAGAGCATTCCGTGTTATTTATGACAATCCTTAAACTTGTCTGACGATTAATCATTGAAATACTAATCGGTTGCCTTTGGGCAGAGGGACTAGGCAGGGATGCCCCTTGTCCCCTTTCCTGTTTTATATTACACTGGACTCTCTTAAAACATTTAGAGACATTTCCAAAGTGGAAAGGAATATCGGTGTGACGCACAGAACAAAAAATTGCCTCATTTGCACATGACTTACTTCTGTATATCCACAACCCTAAAATTGCACTACCCTACAAATGACAGGTCCCCACCCACACCATTGGAGATTCCCTTCCTATTTCTATCCCTCTGAACAATTTAAAAAATACCTGACAATTAAATGGTCAGAATATTTTGCTGACAATGCTGAGTACTGGGATGACCCAATCCTCTTTTAGGAGGCAAAGACTGTGCTCAGAGGTCATATTATTAGTTATGTCTCTAATATTAACAAAACCAATTAATAAAAAATATCTCTCTCTCAAGAGAACTGTGGCACAATGCTACCAAATTTACACTTCTAATCCCTCTAAATCAAAGCAAAATTAATACCATAATGCAGTAAACTCTTACTGCAAAGTTAACTTACAGCCAAGGCTAAACAGCAGCTAGACTACTCTAGTAATAAATTTTACCGATGGAGCAAACAAACAGACAGGGTCCTAGCAAGTATGGCCAAGCGGAAACAACGTGGTGGTCATATTGTGGCTTTATGGGAGGACAACTCTCAGAGTTTATTGACTAAATTTGAAGATATTGTCAAAGCCTTTCATAGGTACTGTACCAATTTGTAAAGTAGCACCACTTAAAATCCCCCCCAACAGAAAATCGGAAGTCAGGCTTCCAGCTTTGACATTGGCCCAGAGAGAAACTTTGGACTCTGATGTCTCTGAGGGCAAGATGATGGCTCTATCAAGGGCTTGCACTTGGCCTGGATAGGCTTTCAGGTGAATATTATAAGGACTTTCCTGCAGAGATGAGCCCAACCCTTGTAGAACTGTTTCATATGATCCATAGGACGAGTCTCCCATAGCCTTCCTTCAATGAGGCACATACACTTTTTTCCTACCTAAACTGGAGAAAGATTTTCTTCTGACATCCTCGTAGCCCCTTTACGCTTTTGACTTCAAAATTTTAGCTAAGATAATGGCCGATAGACTCCAATTTAGTTTACCCTCGCTCCTCACTGACCACCAGTTGTGGTTAGTTAGTGGTTGTCATTCAGACAAAGGGATTAGGATTATTACTAAGTCTCGATGCACAAAAAGGATTTAACTCAGTATGCTGGCCTTATTTACGATCTGCTTTATCTCGCACACATTTTGTGGTGGATTTTGTTGAGCTGATTATTTTTCTATACCACTCTCCTGCTACGTCATTGTTAATCACTGGGCTATGCAGTGAAAGGTTTGGCATGACCAGAGGCACAAGGCAGGGGTGCCCCCTCTTCACTGACGTGTTTCGAGTTAAAGGCAACTGTTTATCAAGGTGTCTTTTTACACCTTAAAAAAGAGTTGCATTTATCTCAAATGCGTCGGTTAATCTCGGGAATCAAATTCACATCCCCAGCTGATCACGCCAGTCTCCTTTCCTAACAGCGGTACTGGAGACACAGGGCTCTTTTTGTCAGTATTAGTGTTGGGTATAATACTATCTGTGGGGACAGGTTGGGGTCAAAATTGCAATAGGGATTGTGGTCTTCCTTCCCTGAGGGAAGAAGATACAATTGATAGAAGTTTACTCTTCCCCATAGAAAGTATTTTTACTCGAAGAAGCAACTATTGTTTTAATTGTTTTGAAAGAAAGATTCAAGTTTTATATAAAATAAACAGTATTGTAACTTTAAGGATTTTGTGTGAATGAAGTGTGTGGCGGAATTTGGGGCTGAAATACAGCGATGGAGATTACTATTCACTACATGCTAAGGCACAAGACACCCAGGAGGTGAGTGGAATATTTGGCACCCTAGTAGTACCCTATAATACCACACTACATTGGCGGTCATATGTTTGTTTTTTATGATATCTGGAAAGACATCCCATCTGGATGTTGATTTTTGATTTGCTGAGTAACAAGACACTTGAAAGGTGAGCACATTATCTGTGGAAAGGCTGATCTGTACTAGATTGTGCCAAACTAGGGTGGCGGTGATTTTCTCTGCTTATATTTTCTATTATACCACTCACAAGTTGATGATTGATATACTGAATAACAAAACATTAAAAAAAGGTGAGCACAATATCAGTGAAAGGCTGATTATTGTCTGATTGTGCCACACTAGGGTGGCAGCTGCTTTCTCTGCTCATGTTTTCTATGATACCAACAAAAAGGGAAGGAAAAGAAATACTTTTTTTCTCTACCAGCTGACAACACAGGGAGGGTCAGAACGGTAGAAGGTTGCAAATAAGGTTTTTCGATATTCTCAGAAGCTTTAAAGACTAATCAGGATTTTGGTAAAATCAACACATTGCATTATACGGTACGGACATTGCGCTGCAGTTTCCCTCAACCTCGTGTTATCTATGTATCTGTTTGTTTGTTTTTTTATTGATTTCTGATATATGATCATTAGAAAATATTGAGTGGTGCAGGTGTTAACCCCAAATTGAAGGAAAATAGCAGCTGTCCGGGAGAGCGCTAAGGAGTATATTACCTTAGTTTTCTCTTTATCATAAAACATTAATTTATGTATAAGGTCAACATTTCATTGGCAATATCTCAGGTAGATGCAGAACTGAGAGGGTGCGGTGGCCGTCTATGCCTTTCCTATGTGGGACGTGTTTATCTACTGATTACATTTCCCAGGCTACTATACCTACAAGTTGTCCCTCTACTGCTGATCCATAAGGACTCTGCCAAAATCATAATTTCATTATTTCGTAACTCCATCTAAGAATTGCTCTAATTAAACGTTAACAAAATAAATCTAATGGGGGTTTTAATCTTCCTAATGTCACCCTACACAACCAAATAGAGCAGCTACGACACCTTAAACCCCTTTCGCATTACGGCCAAAAACTCGGGTCTTAGTGATGTTAAACTAACTTTTTTTGTAGACTCTGGTCTAATGACCTGGGATTCAGACCCGGGAAAAAAAGAAGGGTTTTACCTGGCTCTCACAAGGGACTGGTGGCAATGTGAAAAGTCTGTGTTGTTTTTCAACATGGGTCCTTCAAAAAGACACCTTATTGGAGAGATTTCTTTGTTATTGCTATGGCAATAGTAAACAAATCTGTAGCCGGGAGCCACGCGCAGGAAAAGGAGACAGGCTGCCTTTTTTGTTTTAGTTCTTATAGGTCTCCTTTCTGGTCCATCTGCCTGCAGTTCTACTATTCGCCACTATGAACTTAGTACTTGTATGTCCCCTTTCAGGTCCACCTGCAGTATCTTTACATCTCCATTTTTTGGGAACCCAAAATTTCAATACTACATAGCCACTCATCCCTTCATTACTTGGGGAGAAGAGGGGTTATTCTCTATTAAGCCAACCCCACATCGATTTTTTACCTTTTCACACGCTACAGCCAAATACCCTTACCTATGTATTTTTTACATGGCTTTCTTACTGACCCAGCATTATTTCAGAGATGAGCTTGGTAAAATTCACAGTAAACTTCTATTTAAGGAGACCCCTCAAAGACATACCATATCTCAATTCTATCAATTCCTGTGCTATGTCTAGGACTTCACAAGTTCATCTACAGGCCAGTCCAGTGGTCCAAGGGATTTTTCCCTCACTCACTCCAGAGGTACTGCTCAAAGAATTAACACTTCCACTAAAATTTTCCCTGCGGTGACATATTCTACCTCTCACTTTCTTTTTACATACTAGAGAATGTCAGCTAAAATCTGATTGGTTGCTATGGGCAACATCTCCAATTTTCCAAATCAACAGCTTAGTAAATCTGGCACTTAGTAGGAATCTTTTCCATTAACACTAGAATGGGCAATGTTTAGCATTTTTTCACAGGGTCAAAGAGCATCTAATGACTGCATAAAACATACTTTAGTGATCTTGTCATGGTTAATTTCCCTTGTATACATGAATATAATTTATTTGCTCTTTAGCAATATGCGATAGATTGGATTAATCAAACCAATGTGTCAAACTAGAACAAGCCTTTTAGCCTCATGTACATTTGGCAGTGTTACTTCACCTTCCACCTAGTGGGCTGCTAGAGGAGATAAGAGAAAACCCTTTACTTTTTTCAGTTTACAGGGCATGGAGACAATTTAGAATGCAATTGAGGTTGCCCCCGGATTATTTTTTTAGTCTTCCAATGGTTCGGAATCCAAATTTTCAGTTCAGACAATCTTCATTGAATAGGAATGACAAGGCATTTTTCCAATTTTTATTTTTATATTTTGGAAAAAGATCTGTCCTTTACTTTATATGTCTTATATCAGGGATATTAAATGTGATTTTTAAACTAAGGATTTTTCAACATAAAATTTTTATTAAGTTTTCCAAAAAGAATTTATGGGGGTACAGAAAACAAAAGGTGGAGGAGGGGAAACAGCATATATAAAATACGGTATAACTTAAAAACAAGATTGATTATCAGACCAAATAAGTACAGGAGTATCACTGATTACAACATTTCTCTTAGAGATCAACCGGTATAATAATCCAGCTGTTAATATACAGGTCTGGAGTTAACATTGACAGGGCATTTTTCTTAATACATTTGGTAAATATAGAAACTAAGCAGATATATAAATATGACACCTTATGAACAAAATATTCAATAACACCTATACCCCTTTTCAATTGCCTTCAAGAACAAGCTATGCCAAAAAGTGTTAAATTGATCTGAGACCCCAGATAGGGTCCTGGACTTGTATGGTGCATTGTAGCATCTGCCTGAAAGGGGCCTGTCAACGGCAACAATTTATTCCCTCAAAAGAAGCCAGTTAAATCTAGATACTCTGACAGGAAGAATGATAAAATGGAAGGATGTCTTTCCCAATATGACTGGATATATTAAAAGCATATGTTAGATAAATAAATTGATAGTTTTCAGCTCGTATTCATTATAAAATCCTTCATAGGGCTTATCTTACCCTTAAGTTGAGATATTTAATTGGCAGACCTGACAACTGTTACAAATGTTTTTTCCCAGAAGCAGATTTAGTACATTGTTTATGGACATGCCCAATTATACAAGATTTTTGTAAAGAGGTACAGGCTTATATTGAGTATACGTTCCAAACACATTTTATTGTAACACTATGCTGGGTATTTTGGAACATTTTATTACCTACAGTACAGTAACACTTAACAATACGTGAGAGAAAATTTTTACTTTTGGTAGCTGCTGCCTTTTTTTTTTATCCTTTTATGGAAAAGAAAAAAAAACATATACATTTATAAATGTGTGGTTACCCTATATTTGTAAGCTCCTATCAAATACCAAAGATACACTTCGTTGGTATAGCCAAAATTTGTTATGGGGCCATGCTCCCTTTTAATAAGTTTAATAAAGGTTATAATATATACTGTTCTATGTTATATTCTATTATATTACAGGACTGCAGCCTGGCCTCATACCTGAAATAGTAGAATCACTATCTCTTGTTGTCATAAGCTAACTGTTTACATTGTCTACTAATGTTCTTATAATTTTTGTACAGTTCGTTAAATGATGACTATACTACATTGTGCTGCTAATAACTGTATTATTTAAAAAGAATGTTTTGTTAACCTAAGAAATTAACACAAAAAAACTATCCAAAAACACATCATAGCCACATCAAACAAAATATTAATGATGGGCACCGATATTGTTTGAAACCTATAATACCCAACAAGATTGGATGTGCCTCTAGCCCATTATTAATGAGCCATATCAAGCAAGACATATTATGCCTTACAAAGAAACAATAGCTAAAAACTATTTTCTATCTTGCTGTTTCTTTAATTACTGTACATTCTTAACAGGGATATTCTGTTTCTCTGAGCTTGTTAAATAGTAATATGAACACTTGGTAGTCCTGTTACATTAATAGCTACATGAGACAGGTTTTGTTGTTCACTAGATAACAGATAGATGTTAGGATGCATCTGTAGTATTGTTTGCATAATCACCTTTGAAGAAAGGATAGTATAAACATGTCAATTCATACAAGAGGACTGTGCCAGAGTATTGTTTTTAAAGCACATCTATATAGAGTAATAAAATTACTGTAAAACCTCACATTGCTCAATTCAGTTATTTCCTTGTAACTTAAATTTGGAGTCATTAAAAAATGTCATGAGAGTGAGTAATCCTTTTCCTAACCACAGCACAAAATAGTTGTTTTAATGGGTAAGGCCATTGGTTAGGGTAATAGAAGGGGAGGGTTAGGGTAATTAGGATAATAAAGGTTGAGGTAGGATAAACACTCACCTATCACTGCTGCAGATTTATCTTCAGGATCTTTGCTTGACCCTGGCAGGACAAGAGCAATTGATACCAAAGCCAATTCGAAATTGGCTGGCATAAAACAGGAAAGGGCTGTTCTCAGCGCTGACCCACAGATGACGGTTGCAGTTCCCACAAGGAAGGCTTCCTTTCAGAAATAGAGAAAACCAAAAGTTACTTTTTGGCTGTCTCTATTAAGATTACTGGCCCATTTTAGAATTATTATTTTTTATGAATGGCGATCGGCATACTCACCCATTCATTTTTGCAGAGACCCGCTGACAGCTCCAGAGAGGTGAGTAACCTCTCTGGGGACTTAGTTTTAGGAAGGGGGGTTAGGTTTAGGCTCTTAGGAAGGGAGGATTAGGGCCATAGAAGGGAAGGGTTAGGGTCTCAGGGTCATGGTCAGGCTGTGGGGAGGGGGGTCTTAGGGTTAGGCTATAGAGAAGGAAATATTAGAGTCAGGTTAGGGAGAAGGGAGGGTTAGGGTCAGGCTGTGGACAAGGGAGGGTTAGGGTAATGGAAGGGGAGGGTTAGGGTTAGAATTAGGGGAAAGGTTGGGGTAGTTTTTAGCCTTACCATGTTCGGTGCTCTATGGATCGATTGCTATGCCTCATCGAGGCATTAGTTCAAAACTGGCTTGGAGAGAACGGCCCTATCGAAATAGGGCAGTTCTTTGCGGGGAACCACATATGGGAATTACACCCGTGTGACTATTTTTCAATGAAATTCTTTCATGCAAAAATAAATTATGGCATGAGGAATAGGGTATTGTTAGCTTTTAAGGTTACCTTTAAGAAGCTGAATTTGAAAACAGGCAGCATAAGATGTTGAATATAAATGTTTAAGTGTACAAATTTTATGCTTTTCATGTGTTCTAGCTCAGATGCCGGTGTGCATAAATTTCTTATGGAATCTGCATGAGTTAATTTTTTTATTTAGTATTTTTATTGTTTCTAATTATAGTTTTACAAAACAACAAAATGAAAGCATACAAAACATATATGATGTGTAGTTAACAAGTGAGAGAACAGAACTAAGGTGATACCAGTGAGTTAAGTACTCTTGTAATAATTGAGGTAATGTGGTAAAGGTAATAACACCTAACCATAAAGGAGCATTATTATAGTTTGATAGGGCTATATAATAAGAACAAGCAGTAACAGTGTGCAGGGTTTACAGTGGTAGGGAGTGAGGAGCTTTCCTTATAGTGCGCAAGATAGTCATGCATGTATGTTGAAAAGAGAGGGGGTGCTGTGCAACATCTGAGAAGAGGCAAACACATAAAGTGGAACAATTCTACCTCATGTCCATAGTCACAAGGAGAATCTGTAACCATTAAATATAATAAATTGAGCCAGGATGAGATGATTTTGTAACATTTATGGAGGGGTTTTTTTTCTACCTTTATAAATACATTTACCATGAGCCAATGTTGTGTTCACTAATAATAGCCTCTCCCCCACTTTCTGAGAGGAAGGCACAAGCCACATTCTAGCCACCATGGACCAGATCCAGACTTGCGTCTGGCACCTCACTTAACAGTGCCTAAATGGGGTGTATTGAGTTGAGGGCATTTACCCTCTAGATGTTACGTGGGTTCACACATGTAACTTCTATCATACGAAATGAACAAATATCTGTGCATATATATATATTTATATGTTGAGACACCAATAGGCTCCTCCAAGATGGCAAAGTGGTATGGTGAGCTCTAGGGTAGACATAATTATGGCCCAGACATTTTCCTAGAAATCTAACATCAAGGGGCATAACCAAGGCTGGTGAATATTGAAATCATAAGCAACACACATCTGAGTGCCCACCCATTTTATGTAAGCTAAGGGGAGTCAATTAAGTTTTGTGCATAGCATTTATTTGGACTTGTTGGAATCTAATCAGTAAGGTAGTTGCACTGAGACCCCTGATAACATCAGACCATTTCAACTCATCAGATTTCTCCATATCTGACTCCCACCTGGCCCTGAGCAAATCCAAGCTGGAGACATAGGCAGAGAACTGGAGGTGAATATAGACCATGGAAAGTTTTGAAAGGGAGGGTGTTAGGTAAGGGGGCCACTTCTAAATGGAGTATGGATTGGGGGCATGATAACATTGTAAATATTTGAACAGCACAGACTGGGGGATACCTGTAGGCTCAAAAAGAAGACTATAAAGGTGCCCTCGATCATCTGCCTCAGAGACACTACACCAGCCAAAAGCTTAATCACAACTGTATCAGTGCTGATATTGTATGGATTACAACTTTTTCTATAGGGAACAGGCCAGATTTTGACATAGTGCCTGTCTCTGCAGTGAGTTACGGGGATGGCTGAGGAAGGTGAGGGTTAGGCTAATAGAAGAGTAATGTTAGGGTAAGGCTGCGGGACATTGGTGAAAATACTCACCATCGCTATTTGAGTTATCCTGATTGCTTTCGATGTCCATCTTGCCTTTTCTGGAGTAGTAGAAAAATTAATGATGTTACTGCTTCAGTGGTATAATATGATCATACCGATGAACCACATCAAAAATAAGAGAAGTGGATCCATATTCAGAGCCTGCAAGTAGATCATACACAGGGGGCTAGGAGAGAGCTCCCAATAGCTTGACAAAATAGCGAGTGATTGTCAGGGGTGAGGCACTCCGTTAAACAGCTGCTGTGCTACAGTATAATACAGTTTAAATTTGGGAGTGCCATGCCATTGGAGTCCTTGAAGTCCATATCAATGAATACATATATCTATTAATGCCTTAAAAACCGCAATTCTGGATGAATATGGGAGAATATTGCAAGGGGTAGAGGAATTTTTGGTTGCATAATCATTTTAAAAAAGATAGTAACAGCTTTTGGGAATACATCTCTCCTTGTTGGATCATTCTTAACTTGCTCTACAACAAATATGACTGACTTTCTGATAAGGATAGACACACCCCAAGAGAAAAACAAGAAAAAATGAGAGGCTCAACCCACCCACTGCGTAATCAGGGTCATAACTTTATTTGCCAATAAGGTGCATTTCTACAAAGAAGATATTTTGACATTATCATCATGGCCTCTCGTGTTCCATGAAAAGTCCATGTTATGATTGTTTTACAGCCTACAGCACTTTAGGGAGCAATTACTACAATTGTCAGGGTAAGGAAGCCTGGAGAGAGGGAAAGGGATGGCAGATATGAAAAGCTCTACTACACCAACTTGTGCCTTGGACCAGCAAGATATTAGGAGTGTTAACATGGCATATTATAAACAATACAATATAGAACTATAACAAAAATCCCACTCAGCCTATACTGTCTATTTCCCAAAACTGTGGTATACTTAGCTTACTCCAGAGTTAATAGCATATTCTGTATGTAAACCTTTGCAGCGGAGGCTAAAGTACAGAAATTCCTATCCTAACTTCTGCACGTAGGAGAACAGTGCACTCCCCCCTGCACTCCTATGTGCAGGAGGGTTTCACAAGTCTTGCACCCTACCCTAAGTATTTCTGTGGAATAGTGGACCATACATAAAGACTTAGCCAAGCCCTTATGTACGATTACTGATAGCTATCCCCTTCCATCATGAGTATCTTGTACGCATAATGAATGGACCCACATATGGAGACTGAAATCCGCACGGAACCCAGCATGCCCAGTCCAACCTGATAGGTGACTTACGTGTCACCATTTTAACTACTATGCATAAAGATTCAAATGATAAATGCTCTACTATCCTCATTTAATTATTATTGTTTATGTTGTTTTCTTTTAAGTTTCTATAAATAAAAGCATAACACAATACTAAAGATAAAGGTCATACAGGTTATGCAGTTTAAGCTTGCACTTGACAACTTGCTTAGAGAAAGTGCCAATATTGTTTAATCAAAGCGGTTGCATCTTCCAAAGAAGAGACCTGGAGTCCTCCCATCTTCCACCCTCTCACGCATCTTGTAGGATATGCATAGTTTCTTAAGAAGAAACAGGCATGCCTGGGCAGCCTCTGAGAGTTCTTAAGAAGAGAGGGTCAGGGGAGGAATACAAAGGAGGCATGGAGGGCGGGGTAGGGAGAAATCTGTGTGTATTTTCTTTCTTAAGAAGGAAAATACACACAGGAAGTTCGGGAAACCCTAGTCTTAAGTCCATAAAAGGTTCATGAAAAAAGGGGAGGGGGAGGCGTGGGAGGGAGATTTAAGTTAGGTTTGGATAAATGCATATTCGCACCTACTTAATGCTTCCTGAACTGTAAACACAGTCCAACGAGTCTACAGTTATTAACTTTTTCATCGCCAGAGAATTTCCACAACAATCAAAAAGAAGCTCCCTGAGTCAATCTGTGTAGGAACTTATTAAACCACTTTAACCTACTGTGTTATATAATTGCTTTTTAAGTATTCAATGCTATGGTTCTTTTACAACTTCAACGTCTTCTGTGGGTAAGCAGTTGTAAAACATATTTTGCTTGAATCTGCAATAATCATTTTGCTACTTTAATTGCTGTTTAGTTTCATTTGATTAAAAGGTAGGTTATTGTCAACTGATAAAGTTCATTTGTTTTACTTGCCAACAAAAATAGATTAAGGATTCCAGTTGCTATAGCAACACAATTAATTGCAATGCTACTATAGTAACAGAGAGAGAGACACTGATCGTTCAGTGTTACATTTTGTTAAACATTTAAATCATTGAGTCATATGATACTTAATTCTGAGAGGAAATCTAGATTAAGATCTATTCATAAAACTGGTTAATTATTAAACAATCAAGAATATTCTTAGTGAGGACAAGTGTGGTTGTTTAGACAATTTTATTTGTAATAAACATCATAAAATACATGAAATGTAATTGTAAAAAATATAACAAGAATATTATAAAAATATTCTCTTATAACAAATTATATTATCATTGATTGTATAATACAGAATATTTCAAGTAAGATCATGGGCCATATTCACAGATCCGTTTTTGCGCAGAGTTCCGCGCTTATTTTTAAGATCGGAGTAGCTTCGCATGCATAGTAACTTTATTTACGTTGAATTTACACACGGTCCATTAGGCACGTACTTGTAAATCGCACTTGGGGACATACGTGCAGAGGGGCATGGTTGAAATCCATATGGACAAAGTTACGTGAAAGTGGGTGGGGGGAGGCATTTAAATTACCATTTGAGGGCACAGTTAGCTACATAAGCACGTATGCAAGTATTATACGCACGTAAATGCACTTGTAGAGATAAGGATGCTCTATGGATGCGGAAGTCAACGAAAACCCGTCCGTGTGAGGGGAGTGTCATGGGTGTTGGTTTGCAACGTACGTGTATATAATTGCGTACCTTTAACTAGCGGATCTGTGAATACGGCCCCATATCTCTAAACTGGTAGTTAGTACATTATGGATTACAAATGGTGCACAGTTGTAAGTATGTTTACAAATTGCAGCCCATACAGCTGCCATTGGACTTATATACGCCCATTATAGAGTTTATATAGAGGCCCCACATGATTGCTTCTTTCCTATGCATGTTTCATGTCCTGTTTGGCTGCGATTTTAAAAAGGGACTCCCTAGGAAGGGAAAATGAGCTGCAGGTTAAATTCACCTTAGGAATTGTACTATAACATAACTTATAAAACACTTTGGGGAATTTATTTTTTAACAGGTTTTTATGTAGTGCCATCAGATTATGTAGTGCTTTACAATTTTAACAATCCTTGTAACAAGACTGGGTAGTAACAAACAGACTGGTTAGGTAAGAGGGCCCTGCATACAGACTTTAGTATGGAAAGAGAAATTGTTCAATTTGTGTTAATCATGTAGCAGAAAGGAAACTGGATAACAAACTAGTTGTAGGGTAGACAAATGTTAAGAAGTGGGTTGAGGAATTAGGTAAGTTTGTCTGAAATGGTGAGTTTTAAGGGAAGCGCTTGAAAGTTTGGAGAGTAGAGGACAGTCTTATTGGGCGAGGAAGGTTATTCCAGAGAGTGGGTGCAGCTTGGGAGAAGTCCTGTAATCGGGAATCAGAGCATTTGTTTAGTGAAGAGGAGAGATGTATGTCTTGTAAAGATCTGAGAGACAGAGCTGGCGTATATCTTGAGATGAGTGAGGATATGTTTGTAGTATTAATATTCCGTGTGACACTTACTTGTGTTACAATCCCTGCCCCTGGACGTATGCATCCGAAAATGTCTACTTATGGAATATAGGATCTGTCTTGCAGAATCTAGAATCGCCCTTACTGCGTCCTTGCATAGCTTCCATGATGGCACATTCACAATATGCTTGCATCTGGAGTGCGTAAACGGCCTGACATAGTAATGCTGGATGAATGACAGAACCAGATTCTGTTTTGTATGCGTGCAGATTTGTGATTATGGGACATGTGGCAATCCGTGTGGGTCTGCAAAATCCAGAAATTCATGAGATCGTTCCACTAGCCGCTTTCACACTAACAGACTTTCAATAGCCATACTATTGGAAGTGGTTCAGAGGTCTGGTTTGTTAGGCAGTGCACTGATTCAATTATGTTGTATATTGTAATATCAATGACCCATCCTCGCTATCCCATGTGGTGTTTGTTTTTTAGTTTGGCAAAGGCAGACTGCGTTCCACTTACGGTAGGTAGCAAATTTCCCTGTTTGGTCACAGTGGGGCTTGATACCACACATAATACCATAAAGCTCTGCCCCGAAGACGGTACTGTTATTCACATCATTGTTAGTCAGTGGGGAGTGGGATTTGATAATGTGATTTAATGCAGGTTTCTGCGTCTCCTCCTGGGCCCCTTAGCATGACTAAAGTCGGCCACACCCTAGAGCAATTATTAGGCACAGCAGAGAGCATCTAATCATTTGGACAGTTTTACGTGAAAGGTCACAATATTGGCGCCACACACAACGTGGTAATTGTGAAAAAAAATGATGGGTAACAATTTTACATCTCTTTTTCTGCGTAACTGAGAAATTTGTGTAAGCGCACACAATAGTAGATAATTGTGACTCATGCCTGGGGTATATTAGCTTTATCATTTAAATAATAAAGGTTTTTCAACGCCCTAAGCAAAGTCTGGCTCAGGCCTCCCCCCATCAAACTTTCCCTTGCAACATGCAAAAATTGTGAAAATATTTTAGAAAGAAACATATATATGTAATATCATACCAGCATAAAAGAAACACTTCTGACTTTACCACAAAAACCGGCCCAGCATGAGGCACAGCTGTAAAATTGATTGATATATTTTAAAATGATATAACAACTCTTTAGTGACTGCATGGTACAGCCCTCTAACTGTACAGAGGGCCTTACCTCTTTTCTTAGTGATAAATTCTAAAAGTACATTTAATGAAAGGAAGTAGCCATGGGGGGAGGCAGCCGGGACTATTGTCCCAGGCACAGAGCTGACGGGGTCCCACCGAGTAGTGGGCCAATGCTTAGGGAAAAACTTCCCTGTGCACCGGCCCGCTGTTAAAGCAGGTCCACAGCACCCCGCCTCTATGTAATGTCACCAATAAAATCACACAGGGGGCGGGCCCATGCCTGTGTTCGGGGCCCAGCATTTTCTGATAACGGCCCTGAAAGAAAGAGACCCATTTATGTAATATTATGTCAGTAGGTATCATAAACAAGTGTAGCAAGTTAAAACAATCAATCTGAGATTGTCACAGAAAATGGGGCCAAGGGCCACATGAGGCACTACAGAAAATGAACAGGTTAAAATACTTATTTATTTCACTAATAATCTCATTAATAGATATTATTAGGCACAACACTAAGCATTTGAATATATACCAATAAAGAAAAAACATATGCAGTTGTGCAAAATGGAACCCAATGTGCCTACAGATGTCTCACTGGGTCTCTTGATCCTGGGTGGTCACCCATAGTGCTGGTCCTAAAACAAAGATTGCTTCCTAATCTTGGCTGGTCCACTGCCTTTGCTTGAGACTCTGGGAGCAGAGGTGGATGGGAGGGCACTCACAGTCACAGTTTGGATACAGACTGTAGCATCACCTTGATCTGCTAAGCACTACAAAGTAAGCTTTACTGCAGGGATGTCAGCAAAACCGCTGTGAATTGCGTTTTCAATGATAGGCGATTGGCTAAGTACAATGTACTACAAAGTAAATGCTGCATATTGTGGTTTTTTTTTTAAATCTCTTTATAGAACAATTTTTCTTTTTTCTTTTTTTTGTAAAACCAAGTAACATCATACATCAGTACAGTTAGTATTCACATACAATAAGTATAACATACATAGAGGTACAGGTTACAAACAGAAAGCTGAGATATTCGATTTAAGCATAACCAAACCTACACAGAGCTACATACTTGGTTACAGTGAATATATAGCTTATTGCCTTAGATGTTGCTAACAGTGACTTATGACTCATGTACGCAATCTTTTGGTACACGAGATCCATCCTAAGAAAGGATAAGAGGAAGGAGAGAAAAAGAAGAAATAGAAGGGGAGAAGGTATCGGAAATTAAATACCATAGGGCCGAGCCTAGCCGTAACTGACCTCACAGGTGCCCCGGTAGCTGGGTGTGGAAATAGGAGTACCAAGGGCTCCATGTGGCTTGATATTTTCTAACCCTATTATTTAGGAGTGCCGTTATATATTCCATAGACGACAGATGCCATAATTTGTTTAAAAGAGCGGTCCGTGAGGGTGCTTGTAACTTCTTCCAATGTTTAGCTAATAATGACTTTGCCGCATTGGAACAGTGCATAAGCAATTTATCCGCGGGTTTGGAGAGTGTGGGTACAGGTTTGGACAGCAAGAACACCGCAGGGTAAGTAGGGCAGGGTGACTTCTAAAATGTGATTGAAAAGAGCTATGATATCTTTACAAAAAAGAGCAATAATGGGGCAGCTCCACCAGATATGAAAAAATTATCCCACCTCCCCACAGTTCCGCCAGCACTGGTTTGACACAGAGGGATAAAAAAGATGTAGCCTCGATGGAACCAAGTACCACCGAGTGTAGACCTTATAGGCAGTTTTGCGTATTCCAGCGTTGATAGAGGCCTTAGCAATGCGAAGTTTAATGTCCGACCATCCCTCATCGTCAAGTTGCTCCCCCAAGTCCTCCTCCCAGACACACTCATGTGGTTCTCGCTCCTCAGACGGAGGCTGAAGAACTGAGTGGTATAATAGAGAAATCATACCTCTTTGCCCAACTGAATATATACACAGACGTTCAAACTGGGTCGGGCGCTGTAACACCTTGGTACGAGCTTGAGTTTGGATAAATTTGCGGGTTTGAAGGTAAGGAAACAATGCTGAGGGCAAAAGATCATACTTAACCTTGAAATCCTCGAACGTCTGAGGCGCAAACTGTCCCAGAATATGGAGAAAGCGGTCAATACCTTTATTGCCCCAGAGTTTGGCAGTTTGTAGACTAGCCCCTTTGGAGAGACCCGGGTGTTTCCAAAGTGGAGTCAATGGTGAGGGGTAGGAAGTCAAGTCATATTTACTGTATATCGTATCCCAGATTTTTAGCGTAAAGTGTATTGTAGGAATCCCAGGAACCTCCGCTGGTCTACAAGCTTTTGTCAGCCAAGGAAGGAACGCCACCCCCCCTCAGGGAGAAGTCCGTTTTCAATATCCACCCATACTTTTATCCCCGGTTTACAATGCCAGGTGACCATGTGGCTCAACTGCGCCGCTAAATAATAATTTTGCACTATGGGTAGACCTAACCCTCCAGCAATCGGAGACTTGGCCAAGATTGACCTGCGAAGCCTGGGTTTCCTATCATTCCATATAAACCTCATACAGGAGGATTGTAATGTACTAAATACCGAAGTCGGGACCTGTATTGGGAGAGTCTGGAGCAGGTACATCAGACGGGGTAAGAGATTCATTTTCACTACATTGATGCGGCCTATCCAGGATATATAGAGTGGTTTCCACTTTTCTAACTCTTGGGCCAGGGTCCTAAGGAGAGGAGCATAGTTGTCCGCATATAGTGCCTCGTAAGAATTTGTTATCTGGACCCCCAGATACTTAAGGGAGTTAGAGCGCCATTGGAGGTCAAAACTAGCTTTCAGGCCTTGGAGGTCAAAGTGCGAGATATGCAGTGGTAGGATTTCTGATTTGGAGCGATTGACTTTGTAATCTGATAGGGAACCATATTCTGAGAGTTCTTTGAAGAGATTGGGGAGGGAGGTGTGGGGGTTGGCAAGTGTTACCAGCACATCGTCCGCGAATAAGGAAATTTTGTATTGTCGGTCTTTCAGAGCTATTCCCGTAATGTTAGGATTGCGTCGTATCCGAGCAGCTAAAGGTTCAATACTCAACGCATATATAAGGGGTGAGAGGGGGCATCCCTGTCGCGTTCCATTTTTGAGAGGAAACACAGATGACAGAAGGCCATTGCTAAAAACTGCTGCAGAAGGGGAACGGTAGAGGGCGTTGATAGAGGACAGAAAATTGCCATGGATACCAAAAGACCGCAGGGAGGCCAACATAAAATTCCACGAAAGGCGATTGAACGCCTTTTCGGCGTCCAATGCCAAAAGGACAGATGGGGTTTTATTCGCATTAATATGATGTATTAAATTTATAGTGCGTCGAGTATTGTCCGCCGCCTGCCTCGCCGGGATAAACCCCACCTGGTCAGGATTAATAAGTGAGGGGAGAAGTCTATTTAATCGATCCGCAAGCACTTTAGCGAAAAGCTTCAAATCCGAGTTAATCAGGGAAATCGGGCGGTAATTGGAGCAAACCGTGGGATCTTTTCCCGGCTTCGGGATTACAATTATCCTAGATCTAGTGGCCTCAGGTAAGAAGTGACCCCCTTGGAGCACATGATTAAACAAGTCCTTAAGCCAGGGCAAGAGAGCAGTGGCAAACGATTTATAGTACGCCGCTGGAAGGCCATCGGGACCCGGGGCTTTATGCGCTTTCTGGGATTTCAATGCTTTTTGAACCTCCTCCAATGTAATGTCGGCATTAAGCATCTGAACTGCGTTAACCGTCAGCCTAGGTAAGTGACATGAATTTAGATAGGCCTGCGTGAGCGTATCTTGGGCTAGTGCATCCTGCCGTGGTAAGTTATATAAATGAGTATAATATTGCTCAAATATGCTGTTGATAGCTCGCGGGTCATGTAGTAAAGTGCCATTGGAGTCCCTTAAGCCCGGGATCGCCTGCATGGCCCTCTTGGCACGCAATCTATTTGCCAATAAGGTATCTGCTTTATTGCCCTTTTCGTAAAATCGCTGCTGCAACCAACGGAGCTTACGTTCTGTTTGCTCCGCTAGTAAGTTATGCAATTCACCTCGGACTTTTGCTAATTTATCTAAAAGCGACGGGTCCAAGGATTGTTTGTGCTGTTGCTCTAAGTGATGGAGTTGCTTAGTGAGTGTACGGGTGGCTGCTTCCTGCTTTTTTTTGTGTTGTGAGGCATATTGAATTATAGTTCCTCTAACTACCGATTTGTGGGCTTCCCACAATAAGGGAATATTAACATCTGGAGTATTATTTAAATCGCAGTATTCGTCGATTTTGGCGGTGACCGCTTCTTGAAACTGAGGGATTCGCAAAAGCGTTTCGTTTAGACGCCAATTAGATCTTTCTGTGGGGCAACCCCCTGTATCTAGAGTGATGGTGATCATGGAATGATCAGTCCACACCGCAGGGAGAATAGAGGCGCTAGAGAGGGTTTGAGTAAGAGAGGTGCAGGTGAACCACATGTCAATTCTGGAGTAAGCATGATGGGGATGGGAATAAAACATGAAATCCCTCACCGTGGGGTGCAGCGCCCGCCATGCATCAAACAGTCCCGACTCAGCAAGGTGTCTGTTCAAAGTTTTAGAACCTGAATGTGTAGGGGTCGTGTAACGGGCCGTGGATCTGTCCATAGAGTGAGAAATAACCGTATTAAAATCTCCGCCAAGCACTAACTGGCCCTTACTAAAGTCATGCAGTTTGGCAAAGAATTTATGGCTGCATATTGTGTTTTTAATGACAGCTCTCCAGATGGTAATGAAATTTTTCTCCCTTTACTCATCATTCCTTCATGTCTAGTTGGCACATTTGCCATAGTGGGTGAGGGGGGGGTTGACAATGTGGTTTCTGTTCATGGCATTTGATATTGCTTGGAAGCATGTAGGCTCTTTGTTCATAAATATATGTAATAATTAAAAATGTACTTATAGCCATTATCAATGCCAATTATGAGTTTGTGGTTGTAAAAATGGGCAAAAATGGAGGAGTGCTGTGCCCTACAGCAAACTAAATTTTACAATAAAATTACTATTTTTTTAACTTTAGATGCAGACTCTCTTTAGGGATGATACTTATATGATTTTTTTTTTTTAACACTCCCTTCCCCTCTGATTTTCATGTATTACTGTCACAAAATCAAGGTATTCTACCTTTTTCAAACCCTGCTCTCTGCCTGTCAAACCCTTTCACACTCGCCTGAAGTTCAGTTGCTTCAAACCAGCTATCACACGGTTAACACACAGCAGCCAAACTTCATTACTCCCCACCTGAGTTGGTCTAGTTCTGTCTCTCCCTACTATTGTACTCTCATGATTATTTATGGCTGCTGCACTGGCCCAGCCCTTGCCAGTACAACAATTGCCATTGTATCTGGTCTCAGTGTTTCCAGTGCACATTTGCTCCTCCATTGCGTGTGGATACTCACCTGTGTCCTTCCTGGTGACTACTCCTGGATACTCACCTGTGTCCTTCCTAGTCTCTCCTCGTGTATACTGCCTGGTTCCTGGATCCTAGTGTGTCCTCTGTTCCTGCTGTGCCACCGCGGTTCCCTCTGGCTAAAGTGTGTCTGCAGAAACCATCCTTGCAGGTGAGCTACTCCGAGTACTACTCCACTCACATTGCTTCCTGCGACTCCGGCCTACTATCCTGGGCTGTGTGATGTTAAGCTGCCATAGAGTCTTCAGCTACCATCTGCTCCAGTGAGTCATCGTGTGAGTACTACTACGCTCAGCCTAAACAGTCTGCTGCAACACCATTCCACTGTACCTATGCCATCCACTTCCTGAGACGCTACTCGTGCCTGCAGTGTCCTTCTACACCTGTGATCCATCCAAGCAAGAACCACTCTCCTCAGCCTCTTAGTCTTCTGGGACGCCACTCTGCTCCACCTGCATCTCTGCTGCCTTCCACAGCTAACTCGTGTCTGCAGAAGCCATCCTTGCTGGTGAGCTACTCCGAAAGTACTACTCCACTCACATTGCTTCCTGTGACTCCAGCCTACTAATCCTGGGCTGTGCAGCGCTAAGCTGCCATAGAGTCTTCAAGTACCATCTGCTCCTGTGAGCCAACCTGCATGTGAGTACTACTATCTCCAGCCAGTTCATTGAACCTTGCTCCACTGCACCCAGCCTGCTGCGCTACACAGAGCTCAATTGAACTTTGTTATCTGGTGCACCTCTACTGCACCAAGCCAGCCTCACTATATTGAACTGTATATCCTGCTGTGCATTAATGCCAAGTGATTCTTTATATCCAGTAACTCGTTGTGTGATATTGAACTATCAGCATTCCTGTTTTCGCTGTTTATTTTACTCTGAACTGTTTGCACTACTAAACCCAGCAAGTCTCTAAAGCCTTAACGTCCATTTGCATTTATTGTGTTGCTGTACTTACCAGTCATTTTCACCGGCCCAACGTAATATCAATCCACTACCCTCTCAATGGTCGTGGGTCCTGCTATGGATTGTTGACTGTACATACTGCAATAAACTTATATTACTATTACTTCCTTCTCTGAGTTGTTGATGAGCAAGCCCTACATTAAGGCCACCAGCCTTCACTACCGTAGTCCAGATACCAATTACTTTTTTTTTAGGAAAATTCATGAGAAAGGAGAGGAGGAGGTGTGTGGATCCTACTGGACGTTTGTTGTGGACTCTATAGAAATATATACACAAGATTAGGATCTCTACTGGTTTCTCCGGTATTTTATTATTTAATTATTTGCACATACCCTGTATGCCTTAAGTGATTTTTATGTGTATTTATATATTAATTCATTTTAGTTATATATTTTGACCCAGTGCATTCTCAGTTTTCCCTCATTTTTAGTTCTAGATTATTTGTGGAGGTGGACTCTCCAGGAACGCAGTTTGCTGCAGGGTGTAAGCACAACATAGTGATATGTAGTATATGTTTATTAGTGTGGGGGAATGCGTTCAAGGTGGACCTGGTTTTCTAAGGCAGATATATAGATGATTTATTTATTGTTTGTGGTTGCACAGAAGATAAGGCACACAAATTTGTTTCAAAGTTAAATAATAATTTTTAGAATTTAAACTTAATTCATAATTTTAGTAAATTTTCTATTGAGTTTTTGGATTTATCTCTAGTGGTTCAGGGGTCTTCCATTTGTTTATCCACATATATGAAAGAGGTGGATGCACCAACATTTCTACACTATAAAAGTGCACATCACTTTAATTAGAAGAAGAGCATATCCAAGGGGTAGCTTAAACGTCTTAAGCAGAACTGCTCTTTAGATATGAAACCAAGTGAAGATGTCCTAGAAACACTTGACTTACCGGTAGGTTACCTGGAACAATGTTACTGAAGTCCTGCCAAGAGGTCTCAATCATAGAAAGTGACGGCAGATAAGAGCCACATGGCCCATCTAGTCTGCCCATGAATAGAAAAGAGATGCTATGGGGTCTAGAGAACAAATAAAAAATAAAAGATGACTTTAGTGTTGTCTTTGTATCTTAGTTCAATAAATGTACATCAGATAAAACGATTATTAACAATAATTATCCAATTTTGAAACAAGATAGATTACTTAGACCTTTAGTACCAGAAAAACCTAAGATAGTTTTCAAGGAAAACTCTAATCTGAAAAAATATCTTAGCACCAAGTGTCCTCAAAAAAGACTAAGAATAAAGAAAAGATCAATTAGGATCCCAAATGATTCTGTAAAAAATTAAAGGATGTTATAAGTGTGGGAGTTTACAGTGTATTGTATGTAATATCATTTCTCATAAAACAGTCACATTTAATCAAAATAAATTGGATTTCAAAATTAAAAGTTGTATAAATGTGGGAAGAAAGACACAACCTCTAAAGGTCAGGATCCTAGCGCACCACAGACACATCTTGATAAAATGATGTATACATAGTGGGGCTGATCCAGATCTGAATTTGCAGATCTGAATCTGCAAAGTACGCAACGTAACTACATCATGTATATGTAACAAATGTTCAACCTATCCAGATTCCAACGCATCACCAACATACGTCCAGATCACGATTAGGTTGTAAATACTCCATAGAACATAATTACACTACAAGTTACGTCCAAAACTTGTTCATGATCTGGATAGTATGTAAATATGTTCAAATTAAAATGTACGTATAATTAAGTTTTTGAACATCAGGATCAAGCTTATTCATCGCTAAATGTCACTTTTCCATATTTCGTTGTAATCTGAATTGCATTTGACCTAACCATGATTTTATAATGTAAATGTACTTTATTAGCTTAAAACAAACACTTTAACATAGCACTTTTCAAATAATTATTAGAATTTTAAAAACATATTTAATTTAAGCATAACACTTTAAAAAATTTTGTTGAAATTATATTCAACCATCAATCAACCAGGCAAAAAAATTAAAACTACATTTTCATGCACATGTGGCTTCAGATGATTGCAAATTATCAATCATGTTTACTTCACATGGCGCATTGGCTATGTGCCTGTTGCGTCTGTGCACGCAGGCTATTTATTGAATCAGTTAGAGCCTATGTACTGCATTCTTGTGTTCTTTTATGATACTACTAAGGCAATTTTTAAACATCAAAAAAATGTCTGCTTCGGATGGAGAGCCCGCAGCCTGTAGCTGGGCCTCCACCACAAAGCAAAGTCGTCCAAATTTCAGCCACGCTGAAGTTGAATTTATTGTCCAACAAGTTATGGATAAGTCTTATAACGTTACCTGTGTTTTCCCCTGAAAAACTTCGCTTTGGGAGGAGATCAAGGATAAGGTGAATGCCATTGCACCCATCCGTAGGAGCCTTCAAGAAGTCCGCAAGAGGTAGGTATTGCACTGTTAAAATTATGTCCATCAAAGTACTGTGTATAGATTTCTTCTTGTAAACATTTTGTGGTACAACCTTTTAGATGGGCAGACTTCAAACGTCGGCTGAAGGATAAGCTTCGGGACTCTAGGAACTTTGCACGTGGAAGCGGCAGGGGGCCAGCTGAGGAATCAAATTTAACATCTTTTGAGAGATCCACGGGTTTGGTGATATCCCCCGGCAGCCTTAGAAAGACCCAGAGCATTCTACGAAAGGTAATTAACAATGAAGTTTATAAGTGACAATACTATTTAAAATTTAGCAAATATCAACTAAGATCTGTTCTCCATCCTTTTCTTAGGCCATTCACAAACCACCTTGCAATCCCAGGAAAGTAAATAAAAAATCTTGTTTGGAGATGGCTTGTCATTTTTTTTTTTTTATTATGTTATCTCTTTGCACAAAAATTTTAATCATTTTGCTGTTTATTTTATAAATTATTATAAAATTCTAAATGCTCATGGAATATCACAGACTGACTAGGTTGGGTATTCGCTCTTCGTTCCCGGGGACATGGTAGGGTTTCAGCGATGTATTGGAAGCTAGAGGGTTTGATGTATGACCTGCTCATGAATTAGTGGGCAAAGGGTTAAGATGCAAGACAAGGCTTGACTTGAGAGGATAAGGTAGACTTGGCTAGGTAGGCTTGCCTGGACTAGACAGGCTTGACTGGAATGGACAAGACAGGTTTGGCTGGACTGAATGAGGCAGGCTTGGCTTGGCTAGACAGGTCAAAACAAGCTTCACTTGACCTGGGCTGGACCAGTAATAGACATGAATTGGAATAGGACTTGACTTGACCTGGACCAGAAATAGACATGGACTGGAACAGGACTTGACCTGGACTGGACCAGGAATAGATATGAACTGGAACAGGACATGACTTTACCTGGACTGGACCAGGACTAACAATCTGCAGACAGAGGAGGGCATAAGCTTGAGTGGAAATCTGCAGACCGTTCACTGCTGATCTCTGCAGGCTGGATAGCGGGCTGATTGCTGCAAGCTGAGTTAGCAGACTGATAGCGGCAAGCTGAGTTAGCAGGCTGATATTCCAAGCTGTAAACTGCAGGCAGAGAGCTTCCAAATAAGTAAACAGGAACCAGGCACCTTAAGTGACTAAGTTGTTCTGGCACTGTGGACACAGTGCTCTGGGTTTAAATAAACACCCATGACCAGTATTGGATAGCCCTGTCATGTGATTCCTAGAGCTGACTGACTGGAACAAGTTATGTGATGATTCCAAGATGGCAGCACTCATGAAATAGTCCTGGAAGCATGGTATTGAAGTAATAAAGTACAACTCACTATATCAAAGATTGACATAACTGAAAACAAACATTAGTTTAATGTTAATTACTTACAAGAAAAATACCTATCCACCACTCTTTGTTTTATCTGAAAGGATTATGGCCTCCAAATATCATGGTCATCTGTATTTGAGTCATCATTGGAAGCAATCTGGCCATCCTTGTGTAATGTAACCCCACTCTTCAGCGCAATATTATAGAATATTGCACACAGAACAATACAGTCTACTACAGCTGGCATGTACATACGAGTCAACCATTGCAGTCGAGACACCAAATCAAGATTTTAAAATGCAGAAACAGCTCTCTACAGTTGCCCTGGTGGAGATATGAGCCACATTGTAAGCCTCTTGCTGTTCTGTATGCAGATTTTAAAAAAAGGGAATGAGTGAGCTAAGGGTGACATGGATAGACGGCATCGCCTGCATAGGAAAAATGGCATTTAGAATGTGTTAGAATGTGTTTTGAAATACCATATTTTATTTGTAAACACGCATAAACATTTTCTCCCCAACAGCCATGCATCATCACCTCACCTCTGTGTTAATTTATGGCATATTCCAGATTGCCTCATGACAAAGGAATCATGGGCACTACCTGGAAATTTGCCACATATGCTTCTAATTATGAGAGAGGCATCACAGATTATCTGAACATTGATAAAATGAAAATGTTTTCGATTGTAAAATATTGATTCATCAACTCCCAATGGTATCAGAGCTACAGGTGTGCCATTAACTGCCCTGATGATATTGGAGAAACCAGCTATCTGATAGAATTTCTGTTTGATTGGCAACAGACCTTCCTCAACTAGGGGCACATGAATAAGTGAGCATTAGCTTTGCACGTGGAACTAGGTACGTAAAAAAAAAAAAAACACGTACTTGTGAAGCTGGTCCTTAGAATGTTTCTCCCATGGGGCAGATATGTGAATGTGAAATATTCTCTGTAAAACACTAGGTAATCTGCTATATAAAAACTGTTTAAAAAAAGTTCCAAATTTTTTTTTTGCTTTTAACATGTTTGCATTGTCTGTGTGTGTGAAGCCTTGACATACAAATTTTGTTTAGGTTTAATTTATGTAGATATTTATTATTTTTATATTTATTTTATAACAGCTTTGAAAACTGAATGGTTCTTAATCCTTCAATAAGTATTTATGATTTTATTAATTTTCTAAATATTTTGCATATTACAATTTTTCTATTGTTTTTTGGGATATTTTTATATTAAATATATATATTTTTGTTAATTATAAAATAAAAAAAACCTAAGAAAATCAATCTGCTTGTTAATTGATTCAATTAATGTGTTTCTTTGTTTAGACGTGAATCACGAGGATATTAAAGATCCTAAATGTATATTCTCAGTTGAGAAACAAAGCTGTTCCTAAATTTATGCATATGGAGAAAAGACGTTCTTAGCTCCTAAGCTAGTGGTGTGGTTAGCATTTTTCTTTAGGATCTGTGAATCAGTCTTATTTATCTTTGCTGTACGTAAATTTAGAAACGTTACTAAATTCTTTCTTCAGTGTTCTTTCTATCAGTTTCACAATTACTAATGTTATAAAGTCAAAACGCAAACATTCCTTATAGCTGATAACATTACACAATCAGTGTGAAGCACAAGTTTTGGATACTTATATTTTTCCAGGAATAGTAAACTATCTTACAGCAACATCAAAACGCGTCTTTAACAGGGTCCCTAAATTATGACATAGCGCACTTGAGAATTGACACAATTTAGTATTTATAGGAATGCTGTGCAATATTTGTTAATCCTTTAACCCAAAGTGCACTAGTTAGCTGGTGTTTTTTGTATTAAAAATTAACCCCGTTCACGTTCATAATGTCCTTGTAATGTTCTTGCCTTAGTTTACGGTCCAAGTTGCACAATCAGCATGTGTAGTTATGGCATGTCATTATTCAAATAACAAGGCTCATGCTACATCCCTATATTTTGTCTTAACCTTTGTTTAACCCTACATCATATTGTTTGGTGTTTTTTTTAAATTTCATTTATAACAATAAATTTTACACAAAAATTACATATAAAGTAGAATGTGGAGACAAGCGAGAAAGCATGGCATCAAAGGATGAAAAAGCAATTGGTTAAAATTGAGGTTACAAAATGTAAGGAAAATGGATGTAAATCAGTGAGAATGTAAGAGACAAAAGACTAGAAAAGGCAGAGCAGAATAAGATGGAACTTCAGCAATTAGACACGTAGCGTGTACAACAGGACAAGATGTATCTTTCTCCTCCAATGAAATGCTGTGATCTTTGGGGTAGAAGGGATTGGAAAGGGATAAGTTAGAAGGTTCTGGGTCTTCACTGAGAACAGCCCTATTTTGATAGGGCCGTTATCTTCCAGAAATAATTTGATTGCTTTTGCCTTGAAGAGGCATAGCAGTCGATCCCTGGAGCACTAAAGACAGATCTCCGAAAGGTAAGTATAAATTTTGCACCAGCAGGCAGAAAGGTTCCGAAGAGTAATGGCTAAGTGTGGCAATCGTTATAGTCACCCATTAAATTTTTTTTTAAATGAAATGGCTGTTTTTCGAAATAGAGACAGACTAAATAGAGCATTCGGATGTCTCTATTTCTAAAACAGCCATTTCTTAGTGGAGAATGACAACGAGTTAAAATGGAAAGAAGAGCAGGGGATAGAAAAATAAAATTCAGGGCAGGATGAGGATATGAAAAAGGGAGAGGTTGATGGGAAAGCATAGTGTGCCACCTCCGAGGAAATATGAAGAGGGGATAGAGAAAGAGGGATAGAAAATGTGGAGGAGGAGATAAAGGATGACACAATAAAAATAGGGGGAGGCTGAGAGGGGAAGGAAAGAGAAGTAAAAGGAGACGGGGAGAATGATGTTGAGGTGTAGAGGGGCAAGGAGAAAATGGCTGATCAGCCGTACTTGGACTTGTGAGGCTGACAGGGAATGGGGAGTGGGGGTTTGGGGTGCAGTTGGAGGAGGGGGGAAATGATCCTTCATCTGCGGCTGTTGCAGAGGCAGATGATGTCGATGAGTGGTGTTCTACATTTTGCAGTCCTGCATAGAGGTATAAAAAAAAACTTTATTATTAGCATCATAAAACAAATGTAAATTTACCTATATGGTGAAAAAATAAAAACATTAAAGTGTTCAAATTAAATACACTACAAGACAGGTACTTACTTTGAATTCTACGTCTACAAATTTGGAGATTCAAGTTCAATGAGGACGTCTGGCTGGTGCCTGTGGAGATTACTACAGCACCACTGGAGCTGGGAGATGCTCCTCTCCCTCCTGAGTAGCCGACAAATCCTGGCTCATGCTCTCTGGTAATGAGAGAGAATGATATGTTTGCAGTGTGGTCCTGGGCCCAGGGCATCCATTGTATGGATCAGGATTTGGAGTTCAGCTCTGGAGAATCACCTGTCTCTTGGCAACTTGAGGTGTGTATGAGAATTTTCATGTCCTTGCGAGTACATTTTTAGTGTAAAAATATGGTTTATTATTTATGTTAGCGAATAGACAATGCTCATTGGCTGAGAAAAATGCTCATCAGTTATGGTCTGATCATGCATCACCCCCTTGGATTGGGCCTTGGTCATTCTACAAGAGAACTGAAGTTTGTATTGGGTCTTCAGTTTTATATAATATCTGCAGAGTATTGCACCGAGTGCAAAATATAGGCCTTGATATGATAGGTACATGCATGGGGCCAGATCCTAAGCTACATACGCTAGCGATTTTACGCTATCCAGTGATGTAAAATGATTCATTTGTATCTACCATGCATGTGCGCGACAGATGTTACGCCACGTAACTCTGAAAGTACGTACCATCAGCGTGCCAGAAAATTAGTTGAAAATATTTAAAGTGCTTTATGGGTGCAAGGGAAATGAGAGCTATGAATATAAGTTAAGATCATCAATTTAGATATAACAATGTGCCAGATCCAGAACGCTTGTGAGCGAATTTACGCGTGGCGGAGACGTAAAATCGCGTTTTAGTAAGTACTGCGCATGCGCGCCATAGAAAATACGCTCCGTAACGTAGCGTAAATGTGAACGTATATGGGCCATTCACGTATGTGTCATGTAAATTCTTACGTGTGGGTGTGCCAATTTTACGTGAGTCTAAAATACGTCTGAAATACGCTATGTAGGCGGGGGTTTGTATTTAAAGTGTACAGTATGGGCGTGCTTAGCTGCGTAAATATGTGTTGCACATATGTACGTGAGCGGATGACATTGGTTACGTGGGCAAAAGTTAAGGTAGGGTTTAGAAAGCGGATCTCGGACAAAATTCGTACTTTCAAGGGGTGTGACAAGGGGAGTGTATAGAAAGTACGCACGCGTAAATACGCTACACGAGGAAACATATTGCAAGCGGAGTTCTGGATCTACCCCAATGTTGTATTACTAAAAAGTAAAAAGGCAATTAGCTACTGTACTATGACAGGCGTAAACCACATGGGAAAAGCCTAACAAGGGGGGAATATCTATAGGCCTTAAGGGTATGGGGGTTCCAAATAGATCCACTGTAGGGTAGAAGGATGGAATTGAGGTTTCCAAATCTACCCACAGTTTTTTGTCTGGTTGTAGGTGTTATGAATACTGGAAGGTAACGTACAATGAACTGCAGGCTGAAAGATATGGAGAGCAAAACACCTCACCTAAGATCCGGCGGCTGTCCCTGAACGATTACTACCACCCTCACGGGTGGGCTTCACCCACTCCTGGGCACGTAAAGGTCCCTACCCTGCACTAGAAGGAACAAACAACTAGCTCGAGACAGGTACAGTGGTAAGTGGTGGTAGTAGGTGCAGAGACCT
>WWET01002230.1:253129-267372 GCA_011038615.1 Limnodynastes dumerilii
GTGAAATGGTCTTTTGATTATGTGATTGATGAGATTATCTTTCAAAAAAAAAACCCAGTGTGTACCCAGCCTTACTGTAGAAAATCATGGGCTCTATTTACTAACTTCATTTTAATGCGCTAATGCCAGTTTGAAGTAACTTTGCAATATTACATAAAAATTAAGTTCAAAGTATTCACTAATCATGCCTCGCCATTGAAAGCTTCTGTTTCCATGGAGATGTATGTAAATATCTACTAAATGCATATAATATATATATATATATATATATATATATATATATATATTATATTACACGTACATACACATACACACCAATACAAACCAAAATGAATGGATATTAAAATTGGAATCTGCTTTTACATCACCATGTATTGTCTGTTCACTTTTCATTTGCCCAGTTTATATTCCCAAGTAGGCTAAAAACCATCACGGACCAAAATGTGCCATACTGTTGATGAAGCGTTTAGCACAATTTGAGACTACGGTTTAGAATTGAAAACACTCAGCCAGTCCCATTAGTCAGTTTGCCTGCTATATTTGTAAGTCATGTTTCCTTCTGAACTGCTCAATCAGTAAAAGGTAACTTGCAAGGCCTTTATCTCCCTTTGCACTTACTTTGTAAATTTTAGTTGTAGTGATCAGCTGGCATGACAGATACTATTTGAAGTAATTTTTAAGAAAATACATAAGCTAACCATCCACTGTATATTTTTTGTTTTTCAAAAGTACAGATACGTTGAAAAGAATTGACCTGAGTGTTTGCCATAACATTAATGTAACTTTTTCTGTATATTTGTCAAGAAAGTGCTTGCAGCTCTTATGGTGTATTTGAACAAATAAACTTTCAATTGTAGACCTCCATGGCGTGTCGGGAAAAGTTTTTTATGTTACAATAAATATACTGCTAGCACCTAGTCCAGATGTAATACAACCACATTAACAAAGTTCATTTGTATCTACTTTACATTTACTCACCTCAAAGGTGTTGGACTTGAGGTGACCCTCCCTCTCCTTCCTATACACTTGAAGTGGGACCTGAAAATGGAACGTGCATAATAAGTTCAACATATGTTTTGATTTAAAACTGCAGAGGTACTCCCTTGACAGAAAAGTGCTGATTTATCTGGTTCATGAAATGCAATACCGCTGGACAAGGTTTCTATAGATTTCTAGAGATGCACCTACTCTTTGTAATCCACAAGGATAACAGGTTGGCCAACCAGTTCTGAAAGTTCAAACTATTTGATTCTATCCCTTGGAGTGAGTAGGTCATGGATAATACTTTGCTTCTCCTTGTTTAATTAAAGAACTAAACAATCAGAAAAGTTTTCAAGCAGGGAGAACAAATATGGGTAAAAGAGCCTAGAAAATCATTTGATGTGTAAATCACTTTAAACTTAAGAAAAATTGTTAAAAAATATTGCAACAATGCAAAATATAATAAGTTAATCAGGAACCTGGTGCTACTATATAGTCCCCAAATCAATTAGACCAAAAACAGCAGGAAAGGTACTTTAACAAGCGCACACAGTAATAACTACAGATCTTAAGCCAATTGCAAGATTAAAAACACAAAACTTTAATTAATCATTAAAAACATGAACATGGAAAAATGATGCCACATATAATCGCTGAAATAACATGCTCCATCAAATAGTAACATTACACAATATATGAGGCTAATTGGTCACACAGTATCTGATGGAGGAAAAGCTATCCTTTACCACATGTAACTAGTGTCCTCACGGGCACGCTTCACCCTTCCTGGCAGTACCTGTCCCTCCCTGTGTATTAGATTAGTAGTAGCAGCAGTGCCATGCTTCCCGAGTTAAAATCAAAACAGTGCGGTAAAAGGTATCCTGAGGGGAGTCCACCCATGCACTTGGTTCTTGGGCCTTCCTGGAAGATCTAGCCTGACGTGCGTTTTGACAGGATTCGGCTTTCTCAAAGGCATGTCAGTTAACCGCATAAAAGATTTTAAATTGGAATTCAAGCAACCAATCATTGTATCTATCTGGTGTTGGCCAATGAGGAGTCTGCAAGGACAAACAGAAGTTAAAATACGGAGGCTGTTAAAAGCCTAAGTAAACAACTCATACAATCTAATGATGTAAAAGAAAACTTTCATTAAGACCCATTGGTGCAATGCTATTTAGTGCAAACATTCAACGTGTTTCTTCTTGTAGTAGGAGTTGGTTATTATTGCCTCCTCTAATGGTGGTATTTACTTTTTCCAAAATAAAGGCTCTAAAATATTTGGGGTTTGCATGATGTTTTTTAAAGAAATGTCTCGCTACCGGGGAAAGAGGTTTAAAGTTTTGTCTGTCTTAACCAGCATTCTAAATTGATCTTATGTGCTCCAATAATCATACTCAAAATGGTCTATGGTCTTAGAGTTTTTCCTACATATTTTTAATGGAATCACATAAGAGGCAATATATAAAAAAAAATTTTGTATTGCAATTCACAAAATGTTGAATATGATGAACGTTGCCAAAACGATCTTCAATTGTCAATTTCTTAAGCATATATATGCACGCACTACAAGTGCCACAGGGAAAACATCCTTTATATTTGTCTCTTGGTATAGATTTGCTAGAAAAATAGCTCCTAGTTAGGATGTCACAGAGATTCTTTGATCTCTGTTAACACAGAGGAATATGTTCATCCAAAATACAATTTAGCACGGGGTTTGATTTTAGAGATGTGTTTATCCTGAATATTTGTGATTACTGTGGATTGCTCACAATAAGCTGTGATAAATCAAATTTTGGGATTTTGTATCTTTTTGGTCTTATTGGGATAAATCAAAGTCTCCTTTTTGCCTTCAAAGCATTATGATATGCTTTATATACTTATCCTCCTATGGCAGCACTCAGCTAAGGGGTTAATTAATTTTCCTCCTTGGAGCCAGATGGGTGTGGGTACCCATTGGGAACAGCCCTATTTTGAGAGGGCCGTTCTCTGAGCAAGTTCCAAACTGGCTGGTAAAATAAATAGCTTCTGCCTTGAATATGGTGCTCCGAATGGTAAGTGTCCCCAACCCTGTTGCCTAATCCTTACCCTAATCCCCCTTCTATTACCCTCACCCTCCCCTTCCACGGCCCTAGCCCTAACCCTACTTTTAACACTAAATATCCTTGGAACGGTACTTAACTGCAGCGGGTCCAGCGGCGCTTCCGAAACTGAATGGGTGAGTAGACTTTTCCCAATGCCTACTTTTTACCTGCTAGGAACCAAGAAAGTGTGTTAGACAGACTTACCTGTGCAGCTTTTTCCCACAATACAGAGGCTCTCCCCTGTGGTATTTAGGTGTGGAGAGGAATTGCAGGACTGGCCTCACCTAGCCTTTCCTTCCCCTCTGGGATGCCCATGTAGTATGCCTGCCCTGAGGTGTTTGAGGGCAGGCGGAAGTTGTCATGGCAATGCCAGGTTAATTCAACAATATATATTCAATTTTTATTGTTAGGCGTTTAACAAAGGTGTGCATTACAACCACAAAAAAAATCTGTCTGGTGCTTTGTTTCATAGTGGAGAAAAAAAATGATAAAGTTGACGTTTGTTGATACTGTTGTACTGTAAACCTAATTTACACAAGAAACCATGAAATTTTAACAGTTACACAACTGAATTTGAGTCAACAATCACATTATTTTCCCATTGTTTGTCTAATTTTCCTTAGTGTTAGCAGAAAGTATAAACAGACATCCAATACTTCCTTGGATAATAGGCACTTTTGTTACAGAGGACATGAATTAAAGGAACAAAACATTTATCTCTTGAAGGCTAGGACAAACCATATTTATAATAAAGGCGAGGAGATAAAGAAGAACAAATAGATAGAATATAAAACCAAAACCAAAGTGTGAGTGAGGGTGAACAGTGTCCCCCAGATGCTCTATGAGAAACAGATTTAACGGTGAGTAACAATAAATCCTGTTTTCTCACACTTATCTGGGGGACACTGTTACAATAGATGATATACCAAAGAAGAACGTTCAGCTGAAGATGGTTTTAGCACTTTTCTTCCAAAGAAAGTAAAAACGTGAAACCTAAGCTTTCAGAAGTAAGTCGTTGAGCTAAGGAACAAATTTGATTCCCATCAGCCACATACGGCTGACCATTACCCCCCCATGACCTTCATAAAGATCCTGGGTGCAGTCGCCAGACTGAAGGGGAGAGCTCAAAATTGATCATGGTGGTCTTGGATGGCAAATCTTAGAAAAGCTTGACATTCTTTTGCTATAGGGACGTATAAATACGCATCCTGAATATCTATTAAAGCTAAATATTCTTGAGCTTCTATTCAGCTGATAACGAAACAAAGGGACTCCATTTTGAATTTGGGCACCTAAAGCCTTGGAATTCAGAGATTTCAGATTCAAAATGGAACAGAAAGAACCGTTGGGCTTTTTTACTCAAAACAAATTGGAGTAAAAACCTCTTCCTTTTTGGGAGACGGAAACTGGAACGATAACTTCTTGCGATAGTGGAGTCTGAATGGACCAGCCTAGGGCCAATCTTACATCCTCTAGATAAGGCAGTCCTGTAGGAAAATATCTGTGACTAACTCTTCCCTTCGAAGAGTGGAGCATAACCCTTCTGAATCAGAGTTAAGATCCAAGCACTTGTGGTGGAAGCTCTCCAGGCATCTGCAAAATGTATCAGACAAGCTTCCACTCGCTCCAACAAAAAGAACTGAGGACTGTCAGGAACTCTATTTTTTCCACCAGATTAGGAGCCTGGCGACCCTTAAAACTTAGGCTACCCTTATTGACCCCTGGTATAACTAGACCAACCCCTAGACGAAAATCTAAAAGACCCAAATCTAGAACCATATAAAGGGCAATGTTTGGGTTTAAGATGCTTGACAGGAAGGAAAGTACTCTTATCACCTGTAGCCTGAGCAATAATCTTATCTAATTCTGAACGAAACAGAACTAATTCATCAAATGGCAAGATATTCTAGAGCCCATTTAGTCCAAATTCGCTTGCCAGCAACTAATCCACACAATCCTCCAAAATACAACTGATAAAGCAGAGGCCTTAGAAGATGCCACAGTGTCTAAAGAAGCTTTGGTAATATAACCTGCCGCGTCCTTAAGGTGTTCCCCCAAAAGAGTGAGTTTATCTAAAGGAGAACCCCCACGCAAACCCTGAATGAGCTGTTTAGACCATTTTTCCATGGCCTTCATTACCCAAGCACAGGACAAAATTGGTCTAAGCGATGAACCAGATGCTGTATACATCTTTAAATAGGTTTCACACCTTCTATCCAAACGATCCTTTAAGATTGCCATCTCCGGGACAGTCAGTGTAATGGGCTTTAAAAGTCCAGCTGTCGAGGCGTCCACCTTAAGGGGTTTCTCCCATTTAGAAGCCCTCCTCTGTTGGTAAAGGATAATAAAGGGAGAATCTTTTGGGAACTATAAACGGCTTATTCGGTTTACTCCAGAATTCCTGTATTATTTCCAGCAGCTGAGGAGGAGGAGGAGGTAACGGCCTTCTTTATCTTTCTGGGAAACTTCTTGTGGAAACTTACAGTGATCTGAAATATTTAGGAACTGACGGACTGCTAAGACTAAATCCTCAATGCCCTGAGGTGAAAAGGAATCCTCTTCTAAGGAAGGATTCTCAGTATTGGACGGTAAAGCTGCAACATCATCAGATGAAGCTTGAGGTCTGAACAATTTTTTGTCTCAGCTCCACAACTGACTTCTGTAAGTCGTGTGCCCAAACTGTAACACAGGAGGGGATTAAAAACTCAATGATGTAGATTCCCTTATCCCTTATCAGACATAACTGAAGGGAGATTTAAACCGCATACACAGAAAAACTTAGAGAAAATGATAGAAAAAAATATATACTATTTTTTTTTTATTAAAAGTGAAAAAAAAGAAATATGAGGTTATATAAATTCTACTCCAAGTAAAAAATCCCAAATCTTATGAGGGAAGAAACTCCACAGAGCCTTCACACAACTAGTTCTGTGAGAACTGACAGGATTTTTAGACAGTTTAAGCCAGCAATAGAAAAAAAACGCCAATGAGAAGGTTAAACCATTGTAAGAAAAAAAACAAGGGGAGGGATAAACAAATCTTCATACTGGACCCAGTATTAATAACTTCCAGCCAGTAAAATAAGACAGGGACAGGGAGTAAAAAATTAAAATTGAATAGCAAAAATAAACTTAGAAGCGTGTCCCAGCCAACCCATTGTAGAAGTGTCCCCAGATGAGTGTTATAGAGAAAAATAAATTCCACTGCTCTACCCTGCTAAATGAATGAACTGGGGGAGTGTTGATTCTTTACAAATGAGACTACTATTACTACAGAACATACTAATAATGGACATGTATATTGAGGCACAGTCACTAAATATATTTAGAGAAATTAGACATAACCATGGCAAGGCATATAGTATGAATAGTACACCCATTGGGCCTGATCCAGAGCAACGCTCGCAAGCGAGCGTACGCTCATCGTAAGCGAATTTTCGTCAAAAAATTCGCAATGCGCATGCCCAGTATGACAGGTTCCGGTCGCCCGCGCGTCATGAGCGAATAGCGGGCGTATCGTTAGCGTATTTTTCGCTCGCCGAGCGTATTTTTTTTACGATGGTCGGCTGGGCGCCCGTTTTACTACAGGGAGGCGGGGATAGCCATTTAAATTGTACAGTATGGGCGTGCTAAGCGTATTTTCTCAGCGTATTCTTTGCGAATTTTCTTACGGCCGACGGTCGTACGCAGTGTAGGGTATAGCCGCCGTAAGCAGGGACTTTACTATGGGAGTGCTAGGGGCGTGTAGTTTGATACGACGAGCGTACGTTCGCATTCGCCCGTCGTTGCGAATTTTCGTAGCGCTGGATCAGGCCCATTGTAACTCAAAATGGTAGACATAATGAAATGTTTGTACTATGATAGTACTGAATCTTCATCCTTAGACTTTCACTCTTTTCTATATGAGAGGACAGACTGCAAATGCCAGTCTGATACATTGCTTTATTAAAGAACCAGTCATAATTGGTTTGATTACCAGCTTTATCTTTTTTTTTTTTATTTATAAACTTTATCTGAGCATAAAACAATAATGATGAGTATGTTATCACCATATACTGACTTACGTGTCTCTTTCCGGCCAGCCTGGTATTGATGTCTCTGCCCCTTTAAGCGCTAGACCTTTTGTGGTTTGTAGTTCCTGGGACCTGTACTGCTGTAAATTCCTGATTGGCTAGTCTCTATTTCCACTCCGCCCACCTGCCCGGCGGGGCGGCTTGTAGTGCCTCTAGTCGTTGCTGTAGCTATGTTCCTGCCGTCCTGTCTGTACTCCATGTATTTGGCTCTTTTCCTTGTCAGTCTGGCATTGGTATTTCACCTCTCAGTCCAGTCTTGGTACCTCTGTTCCCCGCTGCTAGCGTGTGTTGCTCCCTTCGTTCTTTTGCATTCTTTTGTGTGTCTCTGTCTCTTCTACCCTGCCCTGTTGTAGATTTTGCCTATTGCTTTCCATTACTGCACATCACCTGTGTATTCCACAGGTTAACCCCTTCCAACTACACTGAGCATTTATATTATTATTTGTCCACCATTGCTGCACATAGGGCCTGATCCAGAGCTACGGCCGCCGTCGCTAGTAATGCGCATGATCGGGCCAGATGTTGCCCGGCGTCACTATGGAAACGCCCGATCGTAGACGTCCCCCAGCGTCCCTACGCTGAAGTTAGTGTAGGGGGCGGGGGGAGGGAGGGTAATGAGGCTGGGAGGGTGGCGTTAACGCACTAACGCCGTTCCAGCGTATTTACACTAGCTTACGTCGGGCAAAGTTAGGGTAGCCTTCAGCCGGCATAAGCTAGTGTAAATACGCTAGAGGAAAAGGGAGTGTTGGGGGATATTACGCTGAGCATTAAAACGCTCAGTGTAACATCATAAGTCTGGATCAGGCCCAAAGAATGTAAAATCAAGCCATAAAAATTATATAAAATGTAACTTATCTAATGGGTAATGTATGTAAACTGGATCAGGCCCATAGTGCGGATAACTTGTGCATTCAACAGGTTACCCTTCTCAGTTATACTGTGCATTATTACTATTATTTGTCCACCATTGGTGCACATAGCAGAAAAGAAAAGTCATCTGCCCCCACCTGCTTCTTCAGTCTATTTCACCAGGGAAGATGTCTCTGAACCCATGCAGCTGGGCGCATTTCACCTTTCTGAACAAGAGAAACAACGAAGACAAACCCAGGGCCTGTGTCTTTATTGTGCCCAAAAGGGCATCTTGTCCACCAGTGCCCAAGCAAACCAGTAAAAGAGCACCCCACCTACCAACATCTAGGTCTTCATCTTGTTTCGTCTCATAACTCCCTTCTAGTTCCAGCGAGAATCTCTTACCAAGGAAGGGAGAAAAATTTATCAGCATTTATTCATAGTGGGGCCGCAGGAAATTTTCTTAATATGGATTTTGCCCGTTCTCTGGACATTCCTGCAGTTCCGTTAAATTCTCCTGTTGCTCTTTGGATAATAAACCTTTATCTGGAGAGTTAATTTCTTATTCGACTCCTGTTCTTCAAATACTTTTGGGGGCCCTTCATTCTGAGTCTATTCAATTTTTTCTGATTTCTTGTCCTTCAGTTCCTTTAAGTTTAGGTCACTCATGGTTATCTTTGCATAATCCTTCTATTGATTGGAGTTCTGGTAAAATTGTCCATTGGAATCCTTGCTGTTCCTCGCTACCATTGTTCACCATTACGACTTGTCTTGAAGGTCTTCCCACACCATATCAGGATTTTGCAGATGTATTTTCAAATAAAGCTGCTGATACTCTGCCCCCTCATCGGTCCTATGATTGTTCTATAGAATTATTGCCTAATTCCAAGTTTCCCAAAGCCAGGCTGTATTTGCTTTCCCTTGCCGAATCTAAAGCCATGGATGACTACATCCAAGAATATCTACGTAAAGGTTTCATTCAACCCTCCAAATCCTCACTGGGAGCCGAGTTTTTTTGTTTCTAAAAAGAATGGCTCTTAACGCCTCTGTATGGATTTCCGTGTCTTGAATGATATCTCTGTCAAGAATTCGTATCCCTTACCGTTAATTTCTGATTTATTCTACCAACTGCAGGAAGCTAAGATCTTTTCCAAAATCGATTTATGTGGTGCATATAACCTTGTCCGGATTCGCCATGGTGACGAATGGAAAACTGCATTCAACACACAATCCGGACATTGGGCCTGATTCAGACTTAAGGTGTTTAAAATAAGAGAGGAAAGTCACTCCTGGACTAAACCATGCAGATTTCAGGGGGAGTCAAGTAAATTGTATTCTTTGCATGCAGAGATATATCTTTGAACTGCTTATTGTACACAAATGCTGATCAGCTTTACTATTATACTGTTATAACTTGGGCTGGGAAACACCACCTCTCAACTCTAATACTAACACTAATACTGTTTGCAACAGATGATATATGACTCCCCTGCAATTAACATGGTTTAGTCCAGGAGTGACTATCCTCTCTTATTTTAAGCACCTTCTTAATTCAGGTCCGTTATGAATATCTGGTGATGCCCTTTGGTTTGAGCAATGTGCCTGCAGTTTTTCAGGATTTAATTAATGACATCCTTCATGATTTCCTTGGAAAATTTATCGTAGTTTATTTGGATGACATCCTTATTTATTCTAAGTCTTTGTCTGAACACCAGAAACATGTCCTTCACCAGTCCTTCAGAAACTCCGGGAACACCAGCTTTATCAAAACTCAATAAATGTGAGAAGTGGAACAAATTGCTTTCTTTGGATAGATCATTTCCTCCAAGGGATTTGCTATGGATCCTGGTAATGTTCAAGCGGTGCTGGACTGGGTCAGACCTACCAACCTGAACGCTATCCAACACTTTTAGGGCTTTGCAAATTTTTACTGTAATTTCATCAAGAACTTTTCTCTTCTTATTTCCCCCGTCACCGACCTTACTAGAAATAATGCTAATCCATCTAGTTGGTCTCCTCTGGCTATCTTGGCATTTGAAAACCTCAAGAAAGCCTTTGCTTCAGCTCCTGTGTTACGCCACCCCAACCCAGATCGCCCCTTTTATCCTCAAAGTCGATCCATCAGATGTTGGCTTGGGGGCAATTTTATCTCAGGAGGATGTTCTCGACCACAAACTCCACCCATGTGCTTTTTTTTCTCGTAAATATAACATCGGCAACAGAGAACTATTGGCTATTAAATGGGCATTGGAGGAGTGGCGCCATTGGTTAGAGGGAACTCATCAGATTACTGTGTTTACTGACTACAAAAACTTGGAATACATCCAATCTGCTAAGAGACTTAATTCTAGACAAGCTCGTTGGGCCTTACTTTTTACTAGGTTTAATTTTTCCATCACGTTTAGATCAAAGAATCTTAAGGCTGACTCTCTCTCTCAGCTTTTTGAAGGGTCATCCGCCCAAGTTGGGCCCCACTCCGATTGAATCCTCTGCTTCTTTTTTGCTCACTCTGACTCCTACAAACTTTTTTGAAGACATCAGAGAATATGTTCTCTCCTGTGAAGTATGAGCCCAAAACAAAGTACCCAGAGCCTCTCCTGTTAGTCAACTTTTACCTCTTCCATTACCCAAGAGACCTTGGACCCATATTTCTATGGATTTTATTGTTGATTTACCCTTGTCTTCCGGTTTTTTATACAATCTGGGTTGTGGTCGATCGTTTCTCTAAAATGGCACATTTCATTCCTTTGGCTGGACTACCCTTGGCTTAAACATTAGCTCAACATTTTGTTTATCACATTTTCAAACACCACGGTATTCCTTTGGATATAGTTTCTGACCGTGGTTCCCAAATTGTCGCCAAGTTTTGGAAGGCTTTATGTACTCTCCTTGGTATCAATCTCAGTCCTTCCTCCGCTTACCATCCCCAGTCCAACGGGCAAACCAAAAGAACCAATCAATCACTTAAACAATGGACCGTATGCAGACTACCGGACGTTTTACATTACGTCCGGAGTTTAGCGTTTTTTACTACTGCGCATGCGTAGTATTTTTTCTTGACAGACGTCATAAGGCCTGTAACTTTAAAGTTGCTGATCGAGTCTGGCTCTCACATTCGTTTACATCAGACCTCCAAGAAATTTGGTCCTAAGTTCATTGGCTCTTTCAAGATTATTCAGAAGATCAATCCTGTGGCCTTTCAATTACTTCTACCCAAGAGCCTTAGAATACCCAATACCTTTCATTGTTCTTTGTTCAAACCATTTTTTCATTCCTCTAAGTTTCCCTCTGCTGGTCCTAGGAAACCTCCGCCGTTAATGGTCAGGGGGCATTTTTGCAAAATACTTTATAAACCCCTCCTTGGGGGGCGGGTACCGTTAGGTGTCTCTTTCCAGCTGGCCTGGTATTGATGTCTCTGTCCCTTTAAGCGTTAGGCCTTTTGGGGTTTGTAGTTCCTGGGACCTGTACTGCTGTAAATTCCTGATTGGCTGGTCTCTCTATTTATGTCTGCTCTGCCTGCCCGGTGGGGTAGGCTATAGCGTCTGTGGTCGTTGCTGTAGCTGTGTTCCTGCCGTCCTGTCTGTACTCCATGTGTTTGGCTCTTTTCCTTGTCAGTCTGGCATTGGTATTTCACTTCTCAGTCCAGTCTTGGTATCTCTGTTCCCCGCTGTTAGCGTGGGTAGCTCCCTTTGTTCTTTTGCATTCTTTTGTGTGTCTCTGTCTCTCCTACCCTGCCCTGTTGTAGATTTTGCCTATCGCTTTCCATTACTGCACATGCTGCAGATCACCTGTGTATCCCACAGGTTAACCCCTTCCAACTACACTGAGCATTTATATTATTATTTGTCCACCATTGCTGCACATAGTGCAGATAACCTGTGCATTCAACAGGTTACCCTTCTCAGTTATACTGCGCATTATTACTATTATTTGTCCACCATTGCTGCACATAGTGCACCTGTGCATTCAACAGGTTACCCTTCTCAGTTATACTGAGCATTTATATTATTATTTGTCCACCATTGCTGCACATAGTGCAGATAACCTGTGCATTCAACAGGTTACCCTTCTCAGTTATACTGAGCATTATTACTATTATTTGTCCTCCATTACTGCACATAGTGCAGATTACCTGGAAACCAAACAGGTTTAACCCTTTCTAGCAACGCTGAGCATTTGACTATTATTAGTTTACCATTACTGCATATAGTGCAGATTACTTGTGTACCAAACAGGTTAATCCTTCCCTGTTACACTGTGCCTTATTGCCCTACAGTACTGCACATAGTGTGGTCAGCCTGTATTTCCTGCAGGTCTATCCCCCACTACTACACTGTTCATTATTGTGGGTGGTCTTTCTTTAGTTATCCTGGTCTAGTTCCTCCCGTATTTTTGTCTTGGCCTCTTTTCCCCTGTATAGGTGCTGGATGGTGTTCTACCATTCACCTTTCTGTCTCTCTATGCCTTAGTCCTCCATGGGCTGGATCCAGACCTTGTTAAGTGCATGAACTTAGTTACACCTGGGCTAAACCATGTTGATTTCAGGGGAATTATATTTCATTTGCTGCAAAGAGTATTAGTGTTTAGAGGTGATGTTTCCTATCCCAAGTCTAAATAACAGTGTGATAGTAAAGCTGGTCAGTATCTGTGTGCAGTAAGCAATTTAAAGATATATGCCTGCATGCAAAGAATACAATTAACTTGGCTTCCCCTAAAATCAACATGGTTTAGCCCTTGAATAACTAAGTTCATGCACTTAACAAGGTCTGGATCCAGTCCCATGTCACTTGGGGCGCAGCCAAATCCAACACCACCATCAGGGGCCCTGGTGAATACAACCCGATTGTTAGATTCTGCCCCCTGGAGATTCTACGTGTATTGATCAACACCTGGGTTCTAAGCCTAACACTCACAAACAGGCTACTAATCTGCATCTTACAATAGAAACATTAAACAATATCAAATATGGAAGAGGAAAACAGAAAAAAAGAAATTCAGTTGCATTCAGGACTGTACTATTTTAAAATGTTGGGGTACACTATGGTTCATTATTAGATTGACAATGTCCCTAAATTGCTTTTTTCCCACATAGGACAACCTGCATCCACACTTTTAACAGGTATACCACATATGTTGTGTTACAATTTGCAAAACACTTTGCTTTAAAACTCTTTACATATGTATTTACAAATTTTGCAGCTTCCGCTATGGATCAGAATATTGATCCGTTTAAAAAAAAAGATATGTTACCAATTTTTAAACATTAATATTTTTTTATTTTTTGTTATATTTCTTTATATAATATTATTTATAATCATGTTAGGGACCAAGTGTTATGAATGCTTTGTTATTCGATTTAGTAATTTTGTTAGCCAAATAAGATTGTTGGTTTGTATTATACATCAGCTGTTCCTTTGGGTATTTAAATACGGACTGAGCTCATCTGACACACCCTCCTAGAAAGCCATACTGATGAAACATGTTGGGTAGGAGCTATCCGCATACCCTCCGCTGCTAGCATTCGTTTCCCGGTACAGTGTATTAGAGCTGACGGAGCCAGAGACTTTGGGCCTGATCCAGAGCTACGATGTTACACTGAGCGCTGTAGCGCTCAGCGTAACATCGCTGCTCTGGCCCGACACTCCCCCTTGTAGGAGCGTATTAACTCTCCCTTACGCCGGCTGAAGGCTACCCTAACTTCAGCCGGCGTAAGGGAGAGTTGATACGCTGGGACGGCGGCGTTAGTACGTTAACGCCGCCCTCCCAGCCTCATTACCCTCCCTCCGCCCCCCTACACTAACTTCAGCGTAGGGAAGCTGGGGGACGTTCCCTCCAGCGTCCCTACGGCGCTACTATGGACGTCCATAGTGACGCCGAGCAACATCTGCCCGGCGTATGCGCATTACGCTTATGGTCGCCGTACTAGCGACGGCGGCCGTAGCTCTGGATCAGGCCCTTTGGGACCAGCAAGCCTGAACACTGCAATGTTGTAGCTGACATCTTACATGCTCTATTGAATCAATGTCTATTGATTCCCTCGTATCCGGTACGCTTGTTCTTAAGATTTGACTGAGTTGATTAAAGAAGTTATGTGCACCATTTGGCGTCCTCTGTTGTTGTTATTATCATTTTAGATTTTGGCAACCATAAAAGTTGTAAGAAAGAGAACCTGTAGTCATGAACTGGAGTATCTGACTATAAAATGACTTTGCTCTTTGAGAAAATTTTTGTGGACAATTAGTGATTAAGCACACCTGCCA
>WWET01002231.1:19507-44097 GCA_011038615.1 Limnodynastes dumerilii
GGTGCCCCAATATGATTTGAGTGGAGGGACAATTGATGAGGAACAGCTCTATTATCTCTGAGTGACATGCTCCGATAGACAAATGGATGGGTTGAGAGATTTCTTGGATGAGGCCCCCCAATAAGGGACTACCATCTAGGCCACAGGCAGAGATAGGGAACTCCAGAGTTCTCCCCTGAATGCCTAGAGATTTGGCAAGTTTTAAGTCCATAAAGTTCCCTGCTGCCCCGCTATCAACAAAGGCGGAGAATATGCGGGACTGGTTGTTGGTTTTCAGAAGAACTGGGATTAGGAAGGAATTTTTTGAAGAAAACAGATGGGTACCCAGATGGATCCCTTCCAAATCCATCTGGGTTAAGCGTTTCCCGTTGGTGACATTTTCTTGGGGCAGTTGTCTGCCCGATGTCCTTTTCCTCCACAGTATAGGCAGAGGCCCAAAGTGCGTCGACGTGCTTTTTCTTGTTTGGAGAGCCGGAATGATCCTATTTGCATCGGCTCATCCTCTGCTGGCACACCTTGGGGTGTGTGGAAGAAAGTAGTAGCAGAAGAGGCGTCTCTTTCCAACCATCTTTCCCTGAAGCGCCGATCAATTTTGATGGCCAGAGACATTAGTTCCTCCAGGTCCTGGGCTGGCGGGAATTGAATAAGGGCATCCTTTACATGATCCGCCAAGCCAATTCTAAACTGGCTACGTAGTGCTGGGTCATTCCACTGACTTTCGACTGACCAGCGTCGGAATTCGGCACAGAACTCCTCTGCTGAGTGCTGTCCCTGCCGTAGAGCGCGCATCCTGGACTCTGCTGTGGACACCCGGTCGGGGTCATCGTATAACAGCCCAAGCGCTTTGAAGAAGTTGTTGACTGACTGGCGGTTAGGATGATCCGGAGGTAGGCTGAAGGCCCATGCCTGAGGGTCCCCCTGGAGGAGGGTGATGATGAGACCCACTTTCTGTCGTTCTGTCCCAGAAGAATTTGGACGAAGCTGGAAGTACAGCAGACAGGCATTTTTAAATTGTTGAAATTTGTTCCTCTCGCCTGAGAAACGGTCTGGTAACGGAACTTTGACATCCGAGGGTGCCGCTGGGAGGCTGGATGATGCCGGAACTGAAGCAGAGCGGAGGCTGGCAATGGTCTGTTCTTGGGATTTCATCTGTGTAGACATGGTTTCTACCACTTGGTTGAGATGAGAGACCTGAGCAATCAGGACGTTAATTGCTTCTGCGGTATTCGGGTCCATGATGGATCTGCACTGGCCGGTTATAATGTTATGACTTCTACCGCTGATCAGGGCGTGGAGCCTTCCCGGGATACAGGAGTTCGCTAGAGCCCCTGTAGGTGGGGATAGCCTGGACTGCAGCCCCCGGGGGGCACGGCTTCTGATAGCAGTACGTCTGAGTTTGGCAGATGGATTACCGCAGTTACCAGTAGCTGAACCACAGAAAAGGAAGGAGAGAATAGATTCTCTCAAGGTGGGAGAACACCACCCAAAGGGGGTGAGACAGGAGAAACACTGAACGCACTGGGGGAGCGGCAAGCCGCTGACAACAAGACAGACTGGACAAACAAGGGCACTTATACAATCAGACACACACACAAGCATACACAAAGGTCAATACAAAGGGAACAGAGGAATGGCAAAAGGGAGATGGCAACAATAGGAGCAAAATAGGAATACAATGGGGCACTCAGGAATCAATTAAATAGGAAGCTAAGCAAGAGAGAGAAGAGACAAGGATAAGAGACAGAGCAGGCACAGACAGAATAAACTGGAGCTATAACCGGCGAGGTAGAGAGGGCTGGAGGCGCTTATATAGGAGCTGGCAGCTTCTGATAGGGTATGCAGCGGAGGGAGCTGATAGGATCAGTCCCAGCAACCCCCAGACGCAGGACGGCAGATCAATACGGCCAGCGCCACAGCACATGGCTAATTTGCATACCGTCACGCCCCCGTGACGGTATGCGAGGAAGATGGCCGGCGCGACGCTGATCAGAGGGAGCAGATGCATGCCGTTCTGACGGCATGGGACCGAGGAACAGCGCTAAGATCAGGTGAGTGCAAGCGCTGCTGGAAGAGGACAGAGACGCCAGGAGCGAGGGGCTGTCATAAACGGTATGTAACAATAATAATGATGTTGAATACGTAATTAGGTTCAAATCATAATAAACATACAGATAAGAATATGTGAACCTATAAGTGTAGTGCCAAAAAGTAAAAAAAAGTGTAATATTAAAAAGAAAATTGCTTGATTAAAAAAAATTTTTATAGTGAATAAATGAAAAAATATGTATAATAATAATCATGATAATTTAGTAAATACTAATGAAGATTATATCCTATTGTGTGAATCGTCATTATGACCCTAGTTAGATGATATTAGTGTTGTATAGTAATTATTGCATCATAATGTACAGATATTGTATATATTTTCGTAGTTAATCAAATAAAAACAAAATGTATACATGACGCAGTAATCACTGCGTAAGTGGTGTAAATAATTATAATTCAATCAAAATGAACAGGAATCACTCAATCCTATACACATATGGATACCATCACCCAATATTGCTCAACAGTACGACACTAATTAGTTTATAAGACATCATGAAATGACATAATAAAAAATAGATTATACTAATAAAGTATTGATAATCAATTAAGTGAAATTAGTGAATTTTAATTGTGATTGTTTAATCATATGGATATTGTGATAAGATACAATGCTGTCTTATGGTCCATTTCCATAAAAGTGTACATAAAATGAAGCATGAAAGGTAATGATGAATAGTGATATTCAATAATAATAATAATAATAATAATAAAAGATCAATAAGTGACTGACAGTAGTGATACAAGTGTAAATATAAATGATAAAATATTATTAGTAAGATAATGTGATTACAAAAGAAAAAAAGAAAGAATATATAAATAAAAAATAAGAAAAGTGATGTTCAAAAGAAATCAATGTGTCATGATTGTATCGTAATGTTTTGTATAATATGATGTAAATTGGTACATTCCCAACATTGATCACTCTAATACTAAATAAGTATACACTATGCATTGTATCATATATTATGTGATACCCCCCTCATAGTCATGATTGAATCCTACTAGTGACTGCCATCATAATAGTCCCTGATAAGTTGATGAGTCACAGGGGTACTTGTTTCCAGAATTGGAAAATGTCAAAGTATTAGGCTCGTATTGCTACACTCCTACTGAGCAAACAGGAAGATTATTATGTTTCAATCCAAAAACACTGTATAATTATTCTCCTCATTGAGACCTCCTGGACTCATAGTCCCAAGGTCAAAGATCCACTTAACTTCTTTCCTCAACAGTTCTTTGTCCAGGCACCCTCCCCTGATACCCAATTGGACTTTTTCAATACCAAAAGCCTTCAAGAACTTGGGATTGGCTTCATGTTCTTTATAGAAATGTCGTGCCACTGATGTCAGTTTCTTCAATTTGTCCTTGTCAGTGTGTGCGTTTCTCACACTACCGACATGCTCGAGAATTCTTTGTTTGAGAGGTCTTCGAGTCTTCCCAATATAACGTAGGTTACATGGGCACATAATACAGTAAATGGTGCCTATGGAGTTACAGTCGATATAGTCCCTAATTCGATATATCCTACCAAATCTGTCTTGTATATTGGTCAAATTAGTCATGTATTTGCATGCTTTGCATTGACCACATCCAAATGTACCCTGTTTTGGCAAAATTAAAAAACTACATTATCTGTATGAAATCAATGTCCAAAACAGCAATCTACCATATGCTCACATATTAATTACACTCTGAAAACAACATGCTGTCCATAAAGTCAAGCAGATTGATAGGGCTGTATATGCTGAAATACCAGACCCATTAACTGACCCAGAATTATATGCTGTCTTATTTAACTGTATAGCCCATAGACCATATGATAATCAAAACCAAAAAGCTCCATGTACGGATTAATATGGGAAATGTATCAAAGATTATCCTGAAAAAGTTTTAGAGATCACAAGAGACAACGTAGTAGCAGGCTAATCGTACTGCAGGCATAGAGACAATGGGAGGGTCATAACCAGCAATATTGGTGACCATCATATTACATTAGACAGTCCTTGTATAGTACCAATTAAACCACACCTCACAAAGAAATATTCTGCTCATATTAATGTTGAACTCGCCTTGACAAAGCCAACGCGAAACGCGCGTCGGCGGCAGAGGAGAGCAGACCCGGCCGTCAGCAGATCTAGCCACCTGCATCACATCAACAATTCTTTCCCACAGTTGCGATCTTCGTACCGGTAAGACTGTTCCCTGCAGATCAGGGACAGCGAGGGCTCCTTAGGAGCGAAGCGCCGCCGTGAGGCGGTTTTGTCATTTTCTTTGTTATTTTGTAGCAGTTAGGATTTGGTATAGCTGTCTTACCGGTAACCTTTTTATCTACATTCCTAATTACTACTGTTGGGGACATTGTTGCGGTTTGAATATTTCTGGCAATATTGTCCATGTAATTTAGCATTTCTATACTTACCGATTTTTTGCAGGTGTCTTTTATCTGTGTGACGGCTGTGAGGTCTTTGTTTCTGTCCTCCATTTTGCAGGGATTTCCCCCTGTCAGATTTATCTGACAATTATCACAAATTCTAATGCGATAATTTTTTTGTTAGCTTTTTTAGTCTATTCTCATGCATTGTTTTAATGTAAATAAATAAAAGTAAAATTTTAGTTTTTACTGCAACAGGTGTGCATTATAAAACACGGTCCCCTTTTTTCTTTACCAATTTTTAATGTTGAACTCTGTTCATCTGTGGTGGTGGTAAAGTATTTACATAAATAAATTTACAAAAGCTCTGATGCACGCAAAGTTAAAATAGTAGTGAAGAATCACAAATGTGAGGCAATCTATCATGAGATCAGATTTTATCAAGACATGCCTTACGTTAGCACACTGGAGGCATGCTGGAGACTCCTTAAATTTAACTTGCCGGCCAAATCACATACAACTAAACATCTCTCTATTCATCTGCCTTATCTTCAGAATGTATATTTTAGGAAAGAAGTGATTTTAATGCCAGTTGAACACTGAAGACATTCAAATCATACATTTAAATCAGATGAATCATATAATGTGACCAGTGTTTTACAAGTGCAGATTGTCAGGTGTGTATAAAACATTCTTATTTGAATGAAGCTATTAGATTGCTCTGGCTGTTTCTAACATTACAGGCCAAAACAAGTTTGAAGCAGACAGAGTGATCCACATGAGATTCATTGTTGCAATGTAATTATAATACAAATCATTTAAAACATCATGACATGATTTCTTTGAAACACATAAAACAATACTAAAAGGGAAAGTGTTGTATGTTAAAATAACTAAAGACTAACGCAATGAATAAATTAAAAAAGGGTTAAAAAATTAATATTGATAATATGTAAAGAATAAATATATTATGTCTTAATAAAATTTGCTACCTATTACTTCCAGTAATTAAATTCCACAGCAAAAGGCACATAAAACCAACTGATAAATAAAATAATAATTCATATGAATTTTTTTTTAAGAATTGAGGGCTTTTGGTAGATACCCTATTGTTTGAAGGAATTGCAGCAGTATTAGCACAAATTACCCACCCATTTACTATATTTTATTATTTCTATGAAGTATAAAAAAAGTTTTTACTTATTTGAAAATGTCAGTTGAAAACAGTGGTTGAAAATGTTTCTTTAAGGAAAATAGGGAAAATAACACCCCCCTACAAGATTGTTTGTTAACACCTATTTAATGTCATTCATAATGTATACTAATTTGCACAGCTTCATTTAATATTTGTAAAGTTTCCCACCATCCCTTAAGTACATCTTTAAACGTTCAACTGAGTAGATGTTTTTATTTGAAAAAAAAATCCATTCACGTTCGTGTATTGGTGATTAGCCCATACCTTCTTCTAGATGCCTGAGCTATTGATTAAATGTCTTTTTATCTCGACATCTACATGTCCCTAATCTTTGTGTCTCGCTTTACTTTTTTTTTTCTATTCTCCCTTTAAAAATGTAAATCTTACATATCTAAAGTAAGCAAATATTATGTATAAAGTTAATTTAATAGAGCTGATTAAAATACTAACAAAGGTAATTGCTTATGAAGAAGGAGAGGACTTATCTATTTGGTACATGGTATACACAAATTTAACAGTTATCGATAAGGATCTAAAGTTTTCATAATGCCAAATAACAATTTTTCAGGTAGGATATACTTGAGAACATATAATAAATGCATAATGTCAGGAACCAAACTCTGAACTTTTACTTTTGCATTTGGCAATTCTACTGACTGCACTCTTCTGGCTGTTTGACTGTGCTTTCACTCTGTGTCTAACCTTTTATGTAGATGCTCTGGCATGTTTAAGATACTCTCCATGGGCTTGATCCAGACCTACGCCGACGCACTGTGCTTACTAAAGCACAGCGTATCGGCGTTCACTCTACAAGACACTCCCCCTGTGCGGGCGTATTTTCCCTCGCTTACGCCGGCTGAAGGCTACCCTAACTTCAGCCAGCCTAAGCAAGGGAAAATACGCTCGCACAGGAGCGTTGGTACGCTAAGCCCTCCATCCCTCATTAAACTAGCTCCCCCCACCCACCTTCACTAACCTTAACGTAGTAACACTGAGGGACACCCCCTCCAGAATCACTACGCTGCTCCTACGGATGCCCAATCGTTGATCGGGCATTGCCGTATCTACGCCGGGCAACAGCTGCCCGGCGCAGGCGCAGATCGTCTTTTCTGCCGATCTTATGCTTACGCCCGCCGTACTAGCTACTGGATAGTCACTGTTACCGTGAACACCGCCAGCGCCTCCCGGGTAAAAGACGCTGCCTCCGGACTCTTACCAGCAGCCAAGGAGAATTATCAGAGGGAAGTGGACTTTATTTATTTATTATTTATTTATTTAATTGTTTGATAATATTGTGTTTGTATATGGAATTAAAGCCTTTTTTTATCCTTCCTTCTTGATTTAAGGCCTCTATGGACGGACCTCTTCAATAGTTTAGTACAGCTGCGGTCTCACATAGCCCTTTAATCCCCGCTGCGGGACCCATTTGACTTTTCATATTACCTCACTCTGTGGACATTTGTTTATATGCTATGTATTTCATTCAGGTCTGTTCACTTATAAGGATCTCTTTGCCATGATGTTTTTTTGTGCTGCGTAAATCACTTGAGCCCATTCCACAGCATTTTTTATCCATTTGTTGATCGTTTGAATTTAATTACTCACACTATTGAACCTTGGTTAATTTTGATTCTCCAGAGATATGTTAATTTAAATTGTTGCAATATTTATTTATCTACCATATTCCATTTGCATATATATATACAGTCTCCTACAACTTTCATGGTGTTGTAGGTTTAGGATTTTCCTCCGGTATTTGTTTTAATTATCCCGTTCTTTTAGATACCAGCGCCATTACTCACACTTCTATTTTACATTAGCTACTGGATAGGCCCCATGGCCCCATGTTCCTATATAAACACACCCACCTTAGATAATTGTTCCACTGAGAATAATATAATTTTTTAGCTTAGAGTTATCCTCAACAAATGTACTATTAGCAGCTTGTTTCCTGATTTCAAACAATAATACAAAAAGATATCTAGCACTTTTCTTTTCAACAGCTGCAGGATCTGCTGCAAAAGGAATCTATCACTCCAAAAATTCAGAACATAAACTTATTTAAACAGCTTAGTCTGGCGCTATTGTATCTACCAATATGCTAAAATAAACATTTATAGTAAAATTATTATTAGAAAATAAAGCAGTTATGGTAAAATGAACAATGAGCAGTTTCCCCCTTAGTTAAAAGGGGGCCTTATTCTGCTTACTGTTATTAGCAATAAAGTAAATCTTTGTTTATTTACCAATTAGCAGCCAGCGTCTTCCTACAGATTTCGGAAAATGAACCTGATGTCACCTATTCAGTGTCCTCCAAAAAGAATGTATGGCTCATCCTGTGAATTGAATGGGTGATGTCAGCTCTATTGTCTAATCTCTACAGGAGGTCAAGAGCTGCTAAAATGTAAATAAACAAAGTTTTAATGATTTATTAATGGTATGCAATTTACCTTTCTCACCATGTCACGAAATAAGCATATTAGCTAAAAAACTTTATCTGAGCCCAGCTGTATTGCAAACTCTTTACATGACATTAATACAACTAATATTTTATAAAAAAACACTGTGATTCTAATCTGTATGAACCAATATTACATAGTAAATGAAACACTGATGATATTAAAAACATATGGTATAAAAATGGACATCACTTCAGTCTGCACTTTCTCATTTGTAATCCTCTGGGGTCTAATAAGAAATAAAAATAATAAAAACAAACATCTAACACTACAGCCCTAAAATATGATTATCACAGGTACATATTTCAAATAAATCCTCAATTATCAGAATGCGTAGCAAATGGTGAAATGTAATTAGTTTAAATCTTTTTCTATAACTGGCTAAAGCAAGTTAAAAAAATTCCAAGTATAATTGTATAAATTATTTTATTTTTATTAATATTTACCCAGAAAAAATAAAGAAAATCTTAAGATTTTCTGACATTAATAAAAATTTACCTTATTCAAAAACTGTTATAGCCTAAAACCTATCCATACAGGAAACCAACTTTTTAAGAATGTAAAAACTGCATATTTAAACCTTTGGGATCATGCTTTTTTCAACACCTAAATTACACCTTACTAAAAAGACTATTATAACTTAAAACCTATCCGTATGGAGAAAGTGTTAACAGCATGTTAAGAAGTCTATTATAAAAGAAGTAATTGATTCTTAGCTAGGGTAAAAACACTAAAAGCATCCCATGACAATATTAGTTGAAATATAATATATTATAAATGTATTATCTAGCATTCTATTACTCTATTCTTCCTATTATTCATGCTAAATTATCTAGCATCAATTTATTATCTATATTTCATGTATATAATGAGGAAATGTTTTATGTATTCTGCTGATTTTCAATTTCCAGCAACTATCTATAATCATTTTGCGATCTTCCTAGATGCTATTGGCAAATGGGAGCTAATTGACCATCTTGGATTTAACAATGTTGATGGCCAAAGAGGGGTTTATTGGTTATGTTGGATATTAATCCTAAAGACTTCATCCATCCTTTGTGTTACATAACAACCACAATGGAAGATAACTTTCTTACAATAACAGCATGAAATATAAGAGGTTGTAAGACAGAAGCATAAGGAGGAGACGACATTATAAAATTTTTCTATTAGCTGTATATATAAAGTACATGTTTTATACCTTTGATTTTTCATGAGAAAATAAAACTCATAGTTTTATATTTGATCTTTCAAAATTGTCTCGAATGCAGTGTATAACATAACAATTCATATATGCTATCATCATCCATTTTAGTGTTTGTAATTAAATTGTTCAACAATATGAGGCAGCAATGTTTGATTATAGTTGTGTTAACTACTGAGCTATTATTTTCAGCTACACTAGAAATTATTTGGATTCATGTCTTAGATTACAATTTACACAATTTCTATAGTTGTTAATTTGACAATTAAAATTCCATTTTAAATTAAATTAGTATTTTTGACAAAGTAGTCATTAAATTAAAATATTGTTATACGGCAGTAAAAACAATAATGACATTGTGATCTGTATAGCAATTTCTTGTGCTTTAACACACAAAATAATGTGTTACTCTGACATCACAATAATGTTTTTCAGAAGAAGCAACACAGGGCCAAAATCTATTGTCTATAGATATAATTAAAAACAGTAGCAGCTTAATTTAAAGCGGTCATTAGATTTAAGATGACTTAATTTTACCTCTGATATTTTAAATGAGAGATGTGTGCACATTTTCTAACTTTTCAAGTGGTTTTGATAAAACCATCTCCAAATGTTATATATATATATATATATATATATATATGTATGCGTGTGTATATATGTGTGTGTGTGTATGTGTGTGTGTATATGTATGTATGTATGTATGTATGTATGTATGATAATTGCAATCATTATTAGCAGCAATATAGTGATACTCAATCAGGTGCACAGGAGTAGTTGGCGATCACGCTTCACCCTTCCTCCTTTTCATTACTCGGGAAGCTCTTCCTGTGTACATGCAACGCTGATAACGTGACATCTATTGCAGAGGATGGGAAGTGGCTGGAAGGATTCAGGGTTCAGGCTTCCCTGTGACAGCGTTGCCTAGCTGGAGTCCTCATTGCTTTCATCCGCATTCCTCAGCCTGCAGTATTTTAGAGCTCAGCTCTGAGGTCTCGATAGTAATGGGATCAGTGACCTGGCTCTGGGCTGGAGTCAGATCATCAGCATTATATTTGTTGCCACGCTACCAGTTCTATTGCATGGGGAGGGATTGTGGTCAGCAAGTGGTAGGGGTGTGGACCCAGCGGTGGGTGGCAGCTGGTACACTGAATTGCAGGAGGAAGGAAGTGGGGGACTTGGGCAGCATGTGTTCTGCTCCAAGCATATGTGCATGCGCAGTAGTGGCGCAAGAGGACACTACTGTGCATGCATATGATGGTGAGGAGCAGAATGTCTTTTATATATATAGATTATTTAAGTGTGAAATAAATTCTTGTGCTTTTTCTAATGTGCTCCCCAATTAATAAATAAATCATCTATGTATCTGCCATAGAGAACCAGATCCGCCCTGAACTCACTCCCCCACACATGGTGGTCCTCAAACTCACCCATGTATAGGTTTGCATAGCTCAGGCAAACGGAGTCCCCATGGCAGTACCTTTGGGCTGCAAATAATAATTGTTTTCAAATTAAAAAAAATTATTTATTAAAATAAATTTGATAGCCCCCAAAATAAATTCTTGTTTGTATTGGTCTAAATTGGAATATTTGAAATATTACCTCTAAACCAATGTTGTGCGATATATTGCTATATAAAGACTCAATATCTAGAGCTATAAAAAAAATATGTAAAAGATTCAGCAAGTAGGTTGAATGACGTATATCACCTTAAGATAAATATCAGAGGCCTCTTTTAAGTAATCCACTCTGTTCTGCAACACAACTCCACCTCCCATATACGCACTTCTATTCACAATGGACCTGATTCACACTTAAGAACCCGATAGCTTCTTAAATATACGCAAATAATAGCAAGGCAACTACCTCAGCACACCCCTGGTTTCCAGATTCTTATGTGACTTATGAGTGCCATAGGTTCACATTTGAATGCGTAGGGCGTCTAATTAGGAACATGATTGCATAACTGTGCCTTCATTTGGTCATTTAAATGCCTCCCTCAACCCAAATCTTCGTATGTGCCAAGTTAATTATTCACGGTATGCACATTTTTGCGTATGTTACTAGGAACCTAGAGACTTTAGGTTCCTAGTATTTAAGCACGGAATTTGCATTCTTAAGTCCAACATAAATAGCGTATAAAAGTTACTACGCAAGCACAGTCTATCCGTTCTTAAATATACGCATCTAAAACCATAAGAATTCTTAAGTGTGAATCAGGTCCAATATCTCTATCTTTTTTAAAATAATTTAATGCAGCTTTTTCAAATCTATTTAAATTAGTAAATTGGTAGGGATGTTATGTTTATCTGTTTTTATTTCAGAATCACACAAAGATTTAAATTAATTGAGTGTTAAATGTTAAATACAGTCAATGTAGAAACTCTTCATTGATAGTGGAAAAACTTCTTATTGCATTTTACAACGCTTTAAATTTGGAAGATTTTTTATTATTTATTCACTGAGACATATTAATTAACTGTTTTGGTGTACATTCATTATTCTCCCCTAAGAGGTTGTTCAGCATTTCCAGCACTCCATCATCATCTTTATCTAATAAAATTGGCATTTCATTTTGCTCCAGTCTTTTCTTAGCAAAATATTTCTTGTGATATAGGCTGTGGACAAAATGGTTGAGCTCCACAAACAATTCAAATAAATTTGGTTCAGCTGTTGGTGCAAAACTAAGTCCTTTTGATTAAAGTTCGATATGAGATTCTGATAGTTTCCTGCTGCAAAGGTTAAACACACCTCTATTACCCTCAGGAGTCACTGTTTTTCTTATTTGTTTCCTACCTCCTCTGAGGTTGATCTTATTCTTTTTGCTAATGGTTTTGGTGCTCCCAGGGTAGACATTCTCCCTGTGTTCTGTACCTTAAAAATAATGTTCTTGTGGTTCCCTTATTGAATATAGGTTTAATATTTTCATTTTTATGGGCCCATAATTTGTATTTCTTATATTTTAATTGTTTTATTTTATCTTGATTAACTATATCTGATGCTTTATATGTTGATCATGTAATAATAGATTATAGTTTGCGACAGATTTTTTTTCTTTGTTTTCAGGTTATGAGTGGACAAGGCCTGTGTCTCCCAGCTGAGCTGCACTCAGAGCTAGTGGGACAGTTCTCTGCCCATTCATTTTTTGAGATATATCTGCAGACTCTGTACTTCACATTGGTCAATTGTGGGAGGAGCTGCTACAACGGAGCCTGTGAAGAAGCTCGAAGCCTGTGCAGCAGCTTCAAATATGGCCATTTTAGAAGTGAATGACACCGCAAATGAATGATAAAAGGAAGCTGAGTGTACCTAGAGTACAGACTTTCTAAATTCTCCAGTCTCCAGTCTTCCCTTCTCCAGTCATCCCATCTCCCCTTCTTTGTCTTTAGCCATTACTTCACTGCTTTGTATGTTTCCAGTTATCCCTACTTCCCCTTGAATGTCTCCAGCTGTCCTTTTTCTCTCCTTGTGTGTCTGTGGCAGTCCTTTCATCCCTCCTTGTCTACTGCAATCCTTTCAGACAAATTATATGTTTCCAGCCATCCTTACAATCAACTTTTACACTCCTTTTTATGTTTCCAGCCATCTCTCCAGCCCTCATCTGTGTCTCCAACTCCCTTAAATGTCTTAAACGATTCATTCAGCCTCCTTGTATGTTTTTAGTCTTACTTTCGGCTCTCTATTATGTCAGTCCATTTTATGGCTCCTGTCATCTTTTCTACCCTTTGTATATCTCCAGTGATCCTTTTAGCCCCCTTGTATGTCTTAAGAACCTTTGTAAGTCTTGAGTCATATTTTCATCCCCTCTTGTATGACCCAGTCATCCTTTCAGTCTCCTTGCATGTCTCCAATCATCCTTTCAGCCCCTTGTATGTCTCCAGTCATTCTTTCAGTCCCTTTGTATGTCTACTGCCATCCTTTCAGGTCCTTTATATGTTTTCCACTATCCTTTTAGCCCACTTGTATGTCTCCAACTATTCTTTCTCCTGCTTGTATGTCCCCAACCATTTTTTCACCTGCCTCCACCCTTGTATGCCTCAGTCATCCTTCCAGACACCTTGTATGTCTCCTGGCATCCTTTCACCACCCTTTGTATGTCTTCAGTCATCCTTTCAGTGCTCCACAGCCAGCCAATCATTTTGTCTGTGCTGTGGCTGCACTGCTTGTCTGACAGGTCTTTAATTACTTTATAATTCAGCAAAACCCCTTTGAGGCTGACTCTCCAGTGACACTTCTAGTTAATATTTGGGATATATTGTTTGAATCAACACAATGACGTACGTCCGCATGGAGATCTGTAAGTAAGTATAGAGGAAAGGAGTGCACTCCTCTCATTCTCATGGAATTCTGGACACTGAAGTGTCCAAAATCCTACCTTAACTTAACAGGCGCAGATCTGTGCAGAACTGCTTCTCCCCGCCTATGTGGTGGGGGTTTTGCATGGGATTTGAAGGGCCGGCCTCTTCTATGGAAGTTCTAACTTATGGTACTTACGACACATAACATCAGGCGCGCACATGCACTGATTTGTGCGTGTGTGTGTGTGTGTGTTTGTGTGAGTATGTGTGTGTTAAGAAATTTAGTTTGTAATCTGCAATGGTGCAGGGACTTATGAAAATGATCAATATTCTCCGTACAACGCTGTGGAAATTGGTTGTGCTATATATATGTGTAGATCACAAGGCACTTGTTTTATTGTGATATGTATTTGTGCCATCCTTATGGTTGATAAGGTGTAATTTTTGAGGATTGCGTCAAAATTAATATGGGGGTAAAGGTCTCATTCTGTACTCACTCTATAGACAGATGGTAGTCCTTATTTGTGTTTTAAATATTGTGTAGGCAGGGGTAGAGATTATTTAGCTCCTTGTTTTATTACTTAAAAAATGACTACATTGCCTCTTGGATTTCCCTTTTTATAAAACTTATTATGGATATGTCAAAACTAATAATCTTCCCCATCTCACATGTCTTCTAATCTAAATCATCAATGGCAACACAGTCAACTCTGTTTTCAAAGACCACTGACTGGGTGTTGTCCTGGATTCCTTACCTTCCTTGAAACCAATATTGAATCCCTCTCAGCATACTATTGATTTAATCCATGTAACAAAGTCCACATAATACCATTCCTCACAACTAACATTACCAAAATGCTCATACACTTGCTAATCATTTCTCACATAGGCTAATGTGACCTTTTACTTTCCAGTCTTGCCTCTCTGTAGTCTATACTTAATGCTGCTGCAAGACTTATCTTCCTCTCTCACCTGGTCCATCTCCTCATCAACTCTCTGTCAAACACAACACTGGCATCCCCTTTGCTACAGAATCCTTTTCAAGCTCCTCACTTTTTACCTGCAAAGCTCAACCTCATCTCAACTTACACCTCCTCTCGCACTAATCACTTATTATTTGAGTGTTACCCTATCTAACCTTATATATAATTTTTGTATGGCAAAAAAGGGGCATTATAAGTTTTTTGCACACAGCATCGTAAGAATGGATGTTATGTTATCTGTATGGCCTGCGGACCGTTTGTGGCGCCTTAAAAATAAATACAATTATTATTATTGTTCAGCAAAGGAATTTTATCTCCTTGTTTCTCAATGTTTAAGTAGCAGTAGGTCTGGAAACACTGAGGCAGGAGAGGCCATCATATAAATGGAGACTTAAACACAAAAGAGCAGATCCAGACTTAGGACAGTGCTGCTTTCAGAAATCTGAACATAGCACCAGAGAGAGTCTGACAGTGAATTCTTGCTATATCTAGGCAATTGGGAGACCACTTCTATTGTTCACTTGGAGTTCTACTAAATGGCACTAAGTTGTGTATAGTGCAGGCACTAAAAATCATGCCTTTACTTTATTTTTAAATAATAAACCCCTCCAACTTGCAAACTACAACCTACACCACTATTGAAAGGTGTTGGTTTGCTGAATTGTGCACATAGGGTAACAAAAGTGGTGCATATGGCTTGCCCAAGCATAGAATGCAAAAGTGAATGGGTATTTTCTGATGCATACATTTCAGAGTCTGAATCCTGATCACAATGCCAAATGTCCAGTCAGCTTTTAGGACAGTTTGAAAATGTACAATTTCTTGAACAGGCAAACCAGTGTTGTAAAAAGCTTGCTAAGAAAAAAAGATCTAAACAGCTGACTACTGTGGTGCTGTACTACTACCTGCTGTCTGTACAGAGATAAAATAATCTTTTGCTAGAAACAAAACTTTACTGCTGTTAGAATGGTTATGCTGTCCATGGCATCTTGACATTTACAGAATCCTGTGACTTTTATAGATAGTACACCAGCTGTGAAGAGTAATTAAATGTGTACTGAGTTAAGACCATGCAGGATTCTGTCAGCACAGATTGTTTTCTTAATACTTGGCTATCAAAATTCTACTCATTGACCCTTATATTGCTTTATTGGTAAATGTCCATTTTGACATTTTTATTGTTATCAAAGTATTAACATGAAAACCAGGGATCTAGAATGCAGTCCATTATTTTAAAATATAAGTATAGTGAAATCTAAGATGTGGGTGAGGAGTTTTTCTTGACCACTAGAATGTTTTTAAATAAATAAGCCACCCCTCTGCCACCTTTGCATTCTGTCTCAATACAGCACATTTGTCTGTCGCCTGCAATCCCAGAACAACTATATGCATTACACTGGAAGGTGCTAATAACTCAAACACAAGCATCTTAGCAACCATTTCCCATCATGCAGCAATGAGCTTTTGTACTATTTACCCCTTTTTAGAGAAATATGGACATATAATTATGTAAAAAAAAAGAATTTGCTAATACACCTTTCTAAGCAGAGGCGGAACTAGCGAGTTGTGGGCCCAGGTGCAAAAAATATGCTTTGGACCTTATGATATCCAAATAACGCAGTGGGGAGCTTCAGTAGTGCGGTGATGATGGCTGTGGGCCCTTATATCAGCATGGGCCCTGGTGCCATTGCACCAACTGCACTAATGATAGTTCTGCCCCTGTTTCTAAGCTATATACCCAGGACTCATGGTAAATGAGCATAGAGTGAACAAGAGAAACATCTCTTTGGCTTCTTATATACTTCTACTAATATCTACTTTGGGCATATGCAGAACAAACATTCTGCAGAAACTTTGTCTGTTCCAACACTGCATGTGCAAAATGGTCATTGATCTGTTCATTAGCTGTCTTTCATGGTGGTGTTGTACAATCTATATCTAACTTTCTACTTTCTTTTATCCATTCCTAGTCTCTATTTAGTGTATGTCTTACTGCTCCATTCAGTCCTACCTCTGTATACATGTGTGTGGGGGGGGGGGGCAATCAGGGTCATTGGTGAACACCTCAAACCCTTAAGACTACCACTAGGTCATGTAGACAATTAGGACTGCTTCCTATTTGGGCTCAGATATGTGACTTTTATGTGCATATATCAAGCTAGATCGATATAGAAAAATTATTGTTTCCTGTTTGAATAATTGCTGATTATCCTAATCACAATGCACCTTGCTCTACTAATAAAATTGAAAATGTTTACAAAATGATTTGTAGTATTAACTGAAAGCCAACCAGCACTAAAGCTTTCAACTCTACCTTAACAGTAGAACAAGGGGGGACAAGTTACTCAGTACCCACCCCTACTTTCATGCATGTAATTGGAACCAAGCTTTTTCCAGCTAGGATTGGTACCACCAAAGAGCAGAGATCTACAGGCTAGCAGTCCTATATTATGTGACTCAGCACCAGTGCCTGACAAATTTGTCTGCCCTACTTTTCCTTCTAGGGGTAGCCAAGTCTTACCCACTTTAAAGGCATTTATAGAAGTTGACAATTTTAAACACCATTTCACAGTGGAAAATAAATTGACCATGGTAAAACAAGAAAAGTCAATAAATGCAGACATGTACAATGTATAAGGTATTATCAATAAAGTGGTTTCTTTGAAAATCTTCCTGTGGATAAAAGAAAAACCTTTTCAGGAGTGGTATTTATCTATTCATCATATATAAAAAGAGAAAATGGTTATATAAATTAAACATAAAACACATAAATAAAATAAAATTAATCCTTGAAAAAAAACTGGCAAAGACTGTCCTAAAAATATTGCATCAAGGGTTAGATGAAAAGAAAAGTATGTTTCAGGGTAGACAGGGAAGCAAAGAGACCAGGCTATCTTTGTGATAGAATGCTGGGGAAACCTTTTTTATTCACAGACCAATGTAATTTTGTCAAAGATTAAAAATGTTATATAAGTTGTTTGTCTGCTACAACATAAATGTTATCATTTTCATACTGAACATTTTGTAAATTAGTTCTTTGTCCTTGAGGTTACCTTCTATTTCGCCTGTTAAATTTGCTTATATATGATTTTTAATTGTTTTACAATAAAAAAAAGTCAATAAATATAAAATAACAATGTCAACCTCATTAATTTTTAATGATAGATAACAATGATAAATAATTTTTTTTAGAAGTGCTTTAATATTTCAAATAGTTACCGCGCATATCAAAATTGTCTGTACATACTGTATTTCTTTGAGTATTCCTTTAACCGAGTTCCAGAGACTGGACAAGTACTTTATTTCTCTCTTTCAATTACGTTTAATTGACGAAGTAGAAATAAATGTTTGAAATAGAAGACATAGTAGAAGACATGGTAGAAAATGTCTTTAGCTATATTAACCGGTATCCTGTTCATTATTTTTAATGGAGAATAATGATTAACATAACTTTTTATACAGCTAAATACTTCTGATAGATAACAAAGCTTCCAAGCTGAATTTCCTTTCTTCAGGAGAAATGTTAACTGGTTGATCTTTAGATAAAGGTTAGGGTTTTTTTTTTATCCCTTTCAAAAGAAGACAAAAGCAGGTATAAAGAATTATTTAAAATCACTTTCAAAATGTGTTTTATTTCAGTCTATTCTATCACTATAAAAAGTTTTACAATGAAAATTCCTAATTTGTTTAATAAATGTATCCCCTCTGTCTCTTAGTGTGTGCATAATACATGTAATAGAAACACAAGGTTGATAGTGCAGGGAAGCTACATATGTCCCAGTTTTCTATCCTATATTCTTCAATAAACGCCAGAAAATGTTGTATTACTTTGTTAAAGCCTTTAAATGGTTCCTGGTATTATTGATGAACTAAGGAGACAGGCTCCACCCATCAGACCCATCTCAGGCCGTCAGGGTCTCTAGACTGAAATAGGATACTTAGTAATTGCACCTCTGTAAGGGCGTTAAAATGCATGTCACACAGGATAGCCTTGTGTTACATCCTGGGTCACTTAGGGAAGTCGCCTTTCTGGAAACTGTTTTATCTGCTGAACTCTTCTGTATTATTTTGTTTGTGTGAAAAGATAGTTGCTGCACAGTAAGGCAAGGATGACTAATTTTATTAGCTAGGAGCCAGACAGGCTAGAATTTTTGTTAGTTTAATTTAATAAAACTAACTGAGCCTAGTGGCACTATTTCCAAGTCTGCTGGAGTGTTTTGTGATAAACCACCTGCATCTACCCTGGAGACATCGTCTGAATACTTATTTCACAATTTGATGGAGAATTCAAGCAATGGCCCTACAAAGCAGACAAGAAAAAGCTTAAATAATTTAAAGGGCCGTACACCAAACATTTTTCTGCCCTGGGAAAGAGACTGTTTGGTGTGACAATGTAAATAGACTAATCAGGCATTTAGTTCAGGCCAATATCAACCAGGCCAAAGCAAACAAAAAATTTCAGGAGGCCATCAAGAAACAACATAGAATTATGACTGAGGTGGTAAAAGCAACTGGCAGCAGTGGCTAAGAATGTATCCTCCAGCTCATTAACGCACTCTAGATCCAAATGGGATACTCACTTCCTACAAAAGATTACTTTTGATAATGACAATAAAGCCTATTTGACCACCTTTTAAAGGACTGCTGAGCAAGAAGGCTGGCACCAGGACTAATGGAAGGACTTTTTCCCCTTTTCTTTTTGGAGAACCAAAAAAAAGATTTACTCTTCCACCTGGAAGCAGGAGCATCTCATTTAGGACAGGTAAACGGCTTGAAGTGTTCCATACATCTAGCAAGTTTTTGGGCCCATTTTAAACATCTCTGTTAATGTTAGGTCCACAAGTCTTGCCGTTTTACTAGTCCTTTAGAGTGCACTGCGGTTTTTAGGGGTATTATTAAGAAATAAGAAAAACCATTTTTTAATGGCTTTTGGAAGTTTTATAAGAAATTTTTTTGTTTGTTGGAAATGAGAAATGGGAAATATTTGATAAGTTTTTAATAAAGAATTTTGGGAGAATCCCTTTGGGAGATTTCCTTCCCTATCATCAAAAGGAAAAGAACCCCTGACAAGCATAAAACTCAAGGGGAAAATCTGTGAGTAGATAATACAGAGTGAATTGGAAAATTTTCCGTTTGGAAAAACAATCTACACGAGATATTGTCCCCTTTTTTCTCCCCATACTTTCCGGAGTCCATGGAACCTATAAGAAGGAGCTGAACGCCTGAAGGATTAAATCTCTCTGAATGCATAAACCCCAAGAGATGTATATTGTAAGTAGAATGACTTACTTTGCCTTGAAATATTGAAAGTTCTGCACCAGGAGTCCTTGTGTGTTTTTTGTCTTACATATTGCTTATACGGGGGAAAAAAAGAGACGGAGACACCACTTAACACTCATCTAGTAAATCATCTTTATTTATTCCTGCCTAAAAGCCAAGATGTCTTTATTGTGAGTAGAATGGAGACAGTCTGTTTATTCCTCCAGTGAAGACGTACTATACCATTTCTTGTCTCTCCTTTCTTTATATGTATTTGGATTGTGGAGCTTTGCAGAAGAGGAACCTTGTCTGGATCAATACCACCATCTAGTGGAGAACCTAAAAGGAAAAAAAGTATTTTTCTCAATTGCAAGTACTTTTCACGTATATTGACCATTATAAGGACTTTCTACATACAGTCAAATTGTTGAATCCTTGAACTTTCTCATCATTTTAAAGAAATCCTACATTCAACTTGAAAAACTCAATAATAAGCGCATACTAAATTCCAACCAATGTGTCCATAACTTTAGGTATTACAGGGAGACTCTTCTTTTGAGCTTTCTTTTTACTATAAGAAGGGATAGTGGAATTACCCCTCAGGTTTGGGAATATAGTCTGTAGGTTTTCCCTTTATCGCTTTTCTATAGGTGGCGCTGAACAATTTTGTGTGGTTCTTTTTATTTTGTATGCGGATTAGATGTGCCAGCCCCTTCTATGGAAGTTCCTCCATATGGAAGGACTTAAGACACGTAACATTTGGCACACACATGTGCCAATGTTACATGTAAAGGGGACTTACGCAACTGACTTGCGTATATCTCCTTATGGATTTAGGACTAGATCCAGACCTAGGGGCACTTTACGGGCACCTAAAGGTCATTACGGCCATCCTTGTAACGGGCCCCGCTGTCAGTAGGAAATCTGGACACTTACGTTTCCAGATTACTACCTTAACTTTTACGATCACGTATGCGGTCTTACGGCCACATACCTGATTTTAATGGGGCTTCCCCGACCCCGTTCCCTCAATAGCATGTCTGTCTCCGCCTTCACGGCATGCGCACAACCTTCAAGACAGTGAAATTATGTACGAGCTGTAAGTAATTCTCTTGTCGGCTGTTCCCTAGGATCGGCCCCTTTGTTATGAATCAGGGCCTTCGTTTGTTTGAAGATGATTAGGCAGTCTAAACAAATAATTTATCCCTCGAAGAAGAATTTGTATGGAGTGGTTGAAGGAGGTTAAATACCTATGTAACTTTAAGCTGATTTTACCTTTTGCAAAATGAATTATTTCTTTCTGTCTCAGCAGAAATTCTATTACTTTGCTCTGTTCCTGATAGATATTTTATTCCCTGTTTAGCATAAAACTCTACTTTATATTAGTATTCTAAATTAAAACCTGCAGAACACATAACATTTTGATAAAGTTAAATGCACAGATGTTATTTTATTTAGAATCTGAGAACAGTTTATTCTTGCTTCTTCTGAATGTATCAGTCAGATAATAAAAGGTCATTACTGAAATTAGACGCTAATGCGATTTTACCAAGCTTCAATCTGCCTATTACTTCTGGGTTGATGCTTTAGAGACTATTTTAATTAGTTGTTATTAAAGAAAATGAGTTCATTTGACTATTCTAACATGCAAAACTATCAATACATTCTAAAGATTTTTCCTTTAAATTAATTTTCAATGTAGCAGTACAAAATGACTTTTTATATTCATCAACGGTTTTTCCCAAAAGGCAACAATACTGTATCTAACATTAATACATATGGTGTGGCATGGCATTTAAATTTACACAATGTTGAGTCTTTTTATCTGCAGTTATGCACTTTCTACAATGTATTTGCCATTGTGTCAGAAAGAGAGAGAGAGAACTGTGGGTCCATAGAGGATTTTGACGTACAGGCTAATTCTCTAAAAGCTAGGGGCCTGATTCACACTTAAGAGTTAGTTAGGTGCGTTTTCCATCCCCCGTCCCACCCCCCTGCTTTTAGGAACCTTATGGCACTTACGAGTGCAACCTCAGTGCTACTTTAAGACTCAGTGCAATGTCCGTACGGACATTGCACCTCCCCGCCTCCCTCCCGCCCTCCCCGGCTAATCTAAATGTCTCCCCTCGCCGCCTCAAGAGACGTAAATCCCTACGTGTGGAGCTAATCTAAATGCCCCCCCCTCCCACTTCTGCCTAAAAACACCCCGAGGGACGTAAATCCCTGTGTGCAGTCTGTAAAGACCGAACATATGCTATATACGTGCCGATCGGCTACGTAAATAGCGTAAATTACCTACTACGTATGCGCAGTAGGTAATTTCGGCCAGATACGTACTTAAGAAGCCGCAGTTTCTTAAGTGTGAATCAGGCCCTAGGTTTTTAGATAGGAACTACGACCAGAAGCCCATAACAAAAAGAGCCCATCTGGCATTTGAAAAAGCCCTATAGCAGTCACCATCAGGCATTTGAAAAAGCCCTAAGAAAACATTGGCCCATCTTGTTAAAAGATCCCAAGTTTAATACTACTCTACCATCCAAACCGAGAGTGGTCTATAGAAGACCCCAAAACCTTAAGAGTGTCCTAGCCCCAAGTGCTCTCCCCCCTAAGAGTACAACTATTTTGCTATCAACCTCAAGCACTGGCTTCTACCATTGCACTAAATGCCTGCCATGTAGGATGACCAAAAGCAACGGTACACGGAAACAAACCACTTTTAATCAAATACCACAGGTAGAGAATTCCCTATAAAATAATTAATTGTCTGTAATACAGAAGGGGTCATATATCTGCTTGAATGCGTGGGCCGTACTAAGAGAAGTCTCAAAACACGCGTCTACGAACATATTAATAACATCAAAAAGGGTATCAACACCCATAGCGTGCTTCTGTATTTTGAAGAGAAGCATAACAAAGATCCCTCCCTGCTCAGGTTTGTAGGTATAAGGAGAGTGGACAAACCATGGAGAGAGGGAAACTATTTAGCTAATTTGGCTAAGGAAGAAACCAGGTGGATATACAACCTGGGTACCCTAACCCCTAAGGGGCTAAACATTGATCTGGACTTAGATACATTCCTATTCAACACCTGTCACCTGTCATATGACAATTGTCTATATTTATATTCTTGCCTTCCCATCAGGTTCTGTTACCCATTAGATTAGATTTTATTTTATTCCACTTTATTTTATTTTATGTGTCGAAATGTCCTTCTGGATCCTTAACCTCACTCCAGGGAGTCTCTCATGATATATGAACCATCTGTCAATCTCAAGCCACCCCCCCCCCNTTGGCGCCTATATTTACGACTGTCTCCCACTAGGAATTAGATTTGCAAAACGAGACACTACTATACCTGATGAAGCCCACCTTGGGACGAAACGCATATGATTCTGACACAGAGATTTCTGTACAAAGCTGCACTTAATTTCTGCACAGAGCGCCCATCTCTGTAGCGCACACAGAGACAGCGTGTGCTCAGCCTTAACTTACATTCTATCCCGGCTCTGTATTCTAGGCCTTCAGCTAAGGTCTTCAGTAATGGTTTATTCTGCCCATTTTTCAAATTTTTCTATTTCCAATGGAACCACACAGAGTTGTCCTTAATCTCCTTTAATCTTTGTGTTATTTTTTGAACCCTTAGCAGAAATTATATGCTATTCCCAGGATTTCTCTGGTGTTTTGTGTGGGGATTAACCACATAAACTTTGTTTACGGATGATGTCTTGTTATTACTAATCAGTCTGGAGACCTCACTGTTGGAGTTGAAGTCTGTTATGGCTAAATACTACAAATCTTCTCTATATAAGCTAAATGCTACTAAATCCACCGCTTTTCTAATCAATATACCTGCCCCTTAACTCTCTAGACTACAATCCAAATTCCATATCACCAAGTCAAATTCGTTCACATACTGAGAAATCCACATTCTGTTTCAAATCCCTAAAGCGTTCAAAGGGCCTCATTTACAAAAAACGATTTTAAGCTGCGAATCGTTCTATCTCGCCGCGTTTTTGCTGCGATTTTTTGGTTTAAATTGCGGTATTCACAAAGATGCGATTTTACCGCGATTTAAATCAAATCACAAGAGTTGCTGTGATTTTTAAAGGGCTAATTTAGCCCTTTAAAAAATCGCGGCAAGTCGCGGCTGTAAAAAAAATTCTAATTGCATCATGGCTGAAATCCTTAGCCATGCTGTACTGATAGAACTACAAGCCTCAGAAATGATGAGCCTTGTAAAAAAAATACCGTTCACATTAAACACACATTAAATAATAAAAGACAATATGCATGTAAACAAGTTATAAACCCTAACTAACATTGTCCACTACTGTGTGCACTTATCTGCTGTGGTCATCTCTCCTAACCTATGTGTAATGTGTGTATTGTATCATGTGTATTAAATAAAAATGTTTTTACACTCACAGTTTGAAGTCTTCTTTTTTCGTATTTTCTTATAGCTGAGATGATTTTTCTTCAATCGATTGAAGTCTTCATCTTCATTCTAGTCTCCGATGGCGATTCTTCTTTCTTCAGCTGGAGACAGGACGCTGCAGAACTTCTTCCCATCCGGACCTCTTCAAATGACGGTGAGGTCGCTAGGGGGCAGTATTTTTTATAGTGGAGATGACACCAGTTACATTGGTCCTCTACTGTTTGTGACGTCATCTCCACTATTACTACAAGGCTCATCATTTCTAAGGCTTTCAGCC
>WWET01002231.1:46885-58807 GCA_011038615.1 Limnodynastes dumerilii
TATATATATATATATATACACACACACACACAATATATTCACACTAATATGTATCTATATAGATGTATCTAAATATACATGAAAAAGTGTCAACGCATGTGTGTATGTGTATATATATATATATATATATATATATATATATACACGCATTCCCCTGTAATAAGTCTGCATTTATGTACATAAATGAGATCTCCTACCCACAAAAAACCCACAAATTTTACCTTATGATTAATTAAAGCAAAACAAACAACAAATACTTTTAAATATAAGTAAATGTAATAGTGTGTTCACAAAATTTAAAGTAAATGAAAGTTCTAAATAATCCTACAAAAACTATACACAAATAATGGTAACTTTAAAAGGTTAAGAGTCTTGCCCCTCTAGCCACGCATGCGGCATGTGAGCATCAGTCCTAAGTCACACACCTGTCTATGTGAATCAGTCAGCCATGGTTTCCGTGCGTATATTTGGGTTCTGGGCATGCGCAGTTTAACTGATCGTAAAAATACACACGTAGATTCTATCCTTACTTAAGTGTGAATACAGTCCTTCCTCTGCATCACATTCTGTCTCTGTGTAGGGATGGAGAATTAAAGGGGTTCTATAAAAGCTACATTTGAGTCTGATCTTTCATATTCCACCACAATATAATGAAAACATTTAGTCATGTGAAGAAGAGTAGTATTAAGAATGATAATTAAGATGTAATATGACAATACCACTTAGCCTTAGGTACAGGGTGACAATTCCTCTGTGGCAAGAAGAAGATATATACAATAATGATTGTTTTGCTGTAGAACAAACCGATGAGGACATTATTAATGTTTGTACCCAAGAAGGGAAGGCAAGACAATTACTACTGCATGCCTATAAAAATGATGCTGTTATGCAAGGTGTAAAGACAAAAAATCTCAAATGTGCATGTTGTGTTAACCATTACAGTTGCCATGGTTTCTGTGCCATATGTCATGCCATAGTTAGTCAAAAAAGGGAGGTCAACAATCTAGGAACCTTGGGCCATAATTCACACCTAAGAAGGTTCGGCATGCGTAGTAAGTCATTTGCGCAGTCTATGTACCAGTTAGTAGTTTAGTTAGAAAGAGGCGGCCTAATGCCATCTCCGGGAGTGTTTAGGTAGAAGTGGGAGGAGGGATTTAGATTTAGATTAGCCAGGGGAGGCGGGAGGAGATGGGAGAGGCATTGTCTGTGCATAGTTTGCTTCTTAAGAAGGAAACTACACACAGTAAGATAAGGTTACTCTTAAGTACCATAATGTACTTAAAAATGGTGTGAATAGGTGTGAATACGGCCCCTTGTCATCTTCAGAAAATTCATACTAGTATGGGCAAAACATGTAGTGTGTAAAGCAGTCCAGTCATTACATACATACATAGTTACCACTAGCAGTGTTATTCATCACTAACACATTTGTCTATATCCCCATTAGGAAGCAGTCCTGAAGCAAAAAAGCCACAATCCAAAAGGAATGCCTTAATGCAATCTATAGTTCCCAAGAGGTACAAATGCTCGCTAGTGGTTCTACCGCTGCTAATGCTGCAACTGGCAGAATGTCCCAGAAAGAGACATATAAAAAAGAAGGCTACTTATATTAACTGTCTTTGAAACAATCCTTTGAAAGATGAACATCTAGCTTCCTTATATTGAAATTTTTGTCCAGTTTCTGTTATCTGTGTGCCGGTTTCCTGTAGACTGGTTCATGTCATGTAGGAAAAAGATATGATGGGGGAAAACACTGTAGGTTAAATATTATATATATTTAGAACCAATGTCAGCCAGCTGACAAATCAATAACTGCATAAATAACAGAAAGTTCCAAATAAATCCAGTAGTTTATTCATCACTTTACACCAAGATCACCAAATCCAAGTCACACTAGTTGCACTCTCCATACAAAATGTTACCCTTTTGTAACAATGGAGCGATTCACCCAATTAGAGGGATAAGAGTAATAGTAACAAAAATTATTATTGTTTGTAAATTGTTTTTATTGAAGTCACAAGGTACATATAATTAGAACATAGTGAGGCATCACAAGTCAACAACATAAATCAATGTATAAAAATATTGAACAGGCAGAAGACAAGCGCTACTATTGGTCTTTTGACGCATTAAAGATTTAGGTCTTAACATGAGATAACAATATAGTGGGGTGTGACTCCTTGTTATATTTTACATAAAACTTGAGCAAAGGAGCAGGGGGAGGGAATACAGTAAGAGCCGCTTGGTAGATATGATCGAGACAGTTAGTGGGTGTTTTCAGTGGTACCCAGCACATAAAACGAAGAAGTAGCAAACTGAGGGTTTGCCACAACTCCTATAAGTTTAGGCTTTAGGAAAGTTGGGTATAAATAATGTTAGTGGTCTTGTGTTATGAGGTGGGAGGGGGGTGCATCTGGGGATGGGAGTTAAGCAGATCCTTATATTTGTCAGAGACTTGAAATTCTATCCAATAAAACCAGGTATCCCTGAATTTTTAATACCCTTGACCTGGATCAGAAGTTAAATCACCCATTTCCATATAAAAATGTATTCTTGCGAGCCATTCCTTTATGGTGGGAGGATTAGGGGATTTCCAGTGTAGGGGTATTAAAGCTTTGGCCGCATTACTGAGGTGATTAATGAGCGTTTATATTGTGAAATGGAATTATCAGAAAAGTTAAACTGCCAGAACAGGGGGCTGGATGGGATAGTCTCTACGGCGATTTCGGAAGTGAGTATATGAAGTCCCAGTAAGGCCTAATCAGGGGGCAGTTCCACCAAATATTAAGAGGTTCATCTGGTTCCTGGCTGCACCTCCAGCATTGGTTAGGGTAGGAAGGAAGAATGCGGTGTAGGATATCTGGGAACCTATACCTTCTGGAGAGGAGTTTGTAGAGGCTCTATATCACTGATATACTAACAGAGCTGAGCATGGTGAATTGGAATATCTTGGTCCACGTGTCCTGCTCAATGGTCTTCCCTAATTCCCTCTCCCAGGCTTTGGTAAAACTAGGCAAGTGCGGGAATAGGTCATTCAGGGTTAAGCTGTATATGGTTGATATTGTATGAGTGGTCCGTTGTGCTGTGCAGAGGCTCTCAAAAGGAATTTCCGCCCTTCGAGCGTTTGCAATACCTTTTGACATGAGGAAGTGGCAGAGTTGGACATAGCGCCAGTACTCCTGCCTTGGAAGGTTCAAGGTACAAATATGATTATTAATACAATATACATACAAAGATACACAAATAATATTATGACATGGAATAGCAGGAAAACCATACCCAGGGTAAATGGTATGGCTGTATTTTGAAGGTTGACACGCTCCAATGCTAAACCTGGGTGAGCTGTGAAGATGTTGCAATTGGATGTTGAAGCACTATATGCCTCTGGTTGGGGTCCAAGAGCTGTATATACCAGCTGATGTCTTTTAAAATGAATTTGTTTATTTAAAGCAGACTTTTTTAAACCCTGTTTCTCCATATGCATGTCAAAAACTTATTTGTTGTTGTTTGTATGTTGAATTAAATTATAATTTTTTTGTTTCTAAGTCCCTTTTCACACTTTTCTACATAATGGTAAAACCTTGTATGAAGAGTGCATTTGGTGTGACTTGTATTTGAACAACATTTACAACACTCAAACACTAAGAACTTGAAAGGGATACATACAAGGATGCTTTTATTGGGAATTGTTTGTTCATTGATTTTGTCTGTTAGGTAAGCAGGTCAACAGCGAATAAATAAATATAAATATATTTAAAATTTATACTGTGGTATTTTCAAACTCATCTTTATTATCCATTATGATTATTTTCTAGAAGTTTTATACTCGCCTGTGTTTTGGAAAATAGGAGCAGGATTCATGTTTTAGCGCAGTAATGGTATTTTTGCCCCCTTTTATTTGCATGGTTAATGTCATATGACATTAGTTACAAATTTCCTCATGATTCAGTTTCTTGCAAACTGAAATTCCTACGGCTAGATTTACTAAGCTGCAGAAAGGAAAAGTGGAGATGTTGCCCATTACAACCAATCAGATTCCAGCTCTCATTTTCCTATTGCATACTTTAGAGATGTCAGCTAGAGTCTGAATGGTTGTTATGAATTATCCACTTTTATTTTCCCACATCTTAGTAAATCTAGCCCCTTGAATGTACAGGGGAGAGAAACTGAAAGTCTTGGAAAGGCTTTTGTACCAAGCATTTAAATAGGTATCTTTAAAGAAGAGGTACTGGGCAAACGAAACATTATGGGCCTGATCCAGACCTACACTCATGAAACACCCTTGTGCATAGCGTATTTACACCAGCGTACACTATCCTAGACACCCCCCTCGGTCGTCCATATTTAAGCCGTCTTACGCCAACCAAACCCTACTGTTACTTTTCTGAGCGTAACCACGGGCGTCCGTATACTCCTTGCGTAGTTACGACGCTTAGCACTCCCATACTGTACGATTTAAATGCCTCACTCTGCCCTTGAAGCATAATTACGAGTCTCATATGTTTAGCACGCCCCTTCGTGCATTGTTACGAAGCTTGTACGCTCAAGGCCCATACGCACAGTGTTTCTTTGTGTAACATCGTCCGTGCGCATGCGCAATAAGTACTAAAGGGCACTTTTATGCTTACACAAAGCGTAAAAACATGGGCGAGCGTAGGCCTGGATCAGGCCCTATGAGCGAAGCCAGAGGTGAACGTACGCCAGGTTACGTAGTAAACCAGTTTACTGGTATTTGGTCTTTAAGAAAGGGAGTCAGATTTTCACAATATTGTACGTTTCCTTTTTCATCTTTTTGGAGACTTAATGGCAAAGAACTGGATACAAAAGTAATAACATCAGGGAACTTACAAACGTAATTTGTGTAAGTCCCCTGATAAGTAACATTGGCGCATGTGTGTGCCAAATGCTACTGTAGAATACCTGCTGATGTACGGAACTCAGTTCTGTATGTTTGCAGGTATGATGAAGGGGCCTACCCTTCATTTATGCCTGCCATATACCCACCATAGAGCCAGGGATAGGCAATTAAATGTCGGGGGAGGGGAAGGACAGGTATGTAAGGACGCAGACCAATGTGTAACAGTGAAGGTAAAGTTCTGTCCAGAACTATAACCAACAATGGGAGTGACGGGGGTATATACTTCTCTCTACCTTGCGTAATTTCAGACCCCCGCACATAAAGTGTGCGGGGGTCTGCATCTGGCCCATAATGTGTACACCATTTTTAAGGCTTCTTTCTTAGCTGGATTTTTATACTATATGCATTCTTCAATTTTTTTATTCAATGTATTCTTTCAACTTCAAGGTATTTAAAATGACTGCACATCATCTTGTCAACAAGGAGGTCAACTGAATAGTGTATACCATACTTGAGGGCTCATTTCTATGCCTGTGTTTTAATTGTATTCAAGCTTCTATTATTCATTTAATGTCTACTTTCAACTTGAAGCAATTATTCAATATTAGCGTACATCATGTTGTCTACAAGAAGTTCAATTTTAATAATGAAGACCATATTTAAGGGCTAATTTGTAAGTCAGTTTTATTTATTGTATTCATTCTTCTATTTATCTTTTAATGTCTATTTCTGCATCAAGGAATTTTTCAATATTAGTGCACATCATCTTGTCTATCATGTTGTCAAACAAATAGTTTACACCAAATTTGTGAGATAATAGTTTAGTCATTTTTCTGACTATATTTTATTGGATTTACTGAATGTTTTCTTTATCTATATCAAGTTCAATGTGATTTTCTATGAAGAAAATATATTTTCAAACCTTTTTCATTGTAGGCCAGGCCTAGCCAACCAGGTTCTGCATGTGTTTTGAAAATAACTTTAACTGCTCTTAGTTTCATGCTTTAACTGCTCCTAATTTCTCACACCTTGGAGAGCTATATATTGGATAAGCTTTCTGTAGTCTATTGTCTACATACTTCAATATCAGTTGTGTCAATTAAGTTTTCATGGCAAGTGTTTTTCAACAGTATATTTACAGCATTCCTCTTCCATTAGCTTTTTTTGAGAGATATGATGCTGCCTATCCTACACATGGCTGCCAGCCATGTGCTTTCAACACTAACTATTAAGGGAAACCACACATCAGGGTGCAGAAGTTAATTGTAATTGCAAGTTGTAATTCCTGGTGGAAACTCACAATATATTCCTACTTACATTTATGATGTCTTCTTTCTTCACATATGACTGTGAGCCATAACTAGTCCTTTATTTATACCCTCTGATGGACCATTCCATCACAGGGTATAAATAGAGGACCAGTTATAACTTACAGCCATTTTCCGAGGGACAGCAAAGAAGATGGACTGGGACTCCAGGATGTCGGATGAAGAAAAAAGATCCCCGGAGATACCGATGTCTTCAGGTAAGTTCTGTGAAGCAAGAAAACATCATAAATGTAAGTAGGATTTTTTTTCATTAATTACATAACTTATGTCTGCATTTTACACAAAAGGGCACAAAATATTTTATTTTATAACGGGGCCCACTATATTTTATTATATAATGGGGCACACTATACTTTTCATATAAAGGGGCACACTCTACATTATTATATATTGGGGCACAGTATGTTCTCTTATGTATCGAGCCACAGAATGGTATATGATGTATCGAGGCACATTAAGCATAGCTATTTATTGGGCAACACATTTATTAACTATTCTGCTGGGACATTGGACTTAATTCACACTTAAGAGTAAAATTGTGAACTTACCTAAATATACGCAATTAAAAAACAATACTGAACAGAGAAAAGAAAGAACACGGTTAACCACTCCCCCTGCTACAAAAGCCTTTCTTGTGTATAATTAGGCATGTGTGGACTTTATTAGCTGTGAATTAGACGTGCATTTAGGCGCTTAAAATTGCTTAAGATTCAAAGATATGTAAGTAAATGCACTGTTAAGGCTTTGGAAAGGTAAAAAAAAGTTTCTATTTTGTATTTCTTAAAACTGCAAGTACTCTTATTAACATATGTAAACAAAATTAACTATTACAAGTAGAACCTGAAATAAAAATAATCATGACATACTTTACAATAAACATAAACAGATACTGCATGAAGTTAGAAATACAATGATCCACTACATATAGAAAGTTTCATAAAACACTTTAAAAATAAAATAATCATTTAAAAAAAAAAATCATTAAAAAAATAAAAGTCAAATGAACAACCAATACTGTTAAATATAAGTAAATGTAATTGTGATTAAAAGTTTAAAATAATGGAAACATTTACATACTTAAAGTCTAGCACAATTAAGGTCTGGATCCAGACCTAGTTAAGTGCTTGAACTTAGTTACTCCTGGGCTAAACCATGTTGATTGCAGGGGAGTCAAACAGTATTAGAGTTGAGAAGTGATGTTTACTAGCCTAAGTCTAAATAACAGTGTGATAGTAAAGCTGGTCAGTATCTGTGTGCATTAAGCAATTAAAAGATATATCTCTACATGCAAAGAATGCAATTAACTTGACTACCCCTGAAATCAGCATGGTTTAACCCAGGAGTAAGTTCAAGCACTTAACTAAGTCTGGATCTAGCCCAATATGTGAAATCAGCATAAGATTTAATAAACAAGCCTTTATTTATTTAATTTATAAACACACATCCATTGATAAAAAAAACATGCAGCAGGTGTGGCCTGAACTAAGTAAGAGAAGACGCATGGCCTCACAGCAAACAATACAGTTCTGCAACTTTCGAGTGGTCAAGGGCTACCTTTAACATTCCTGTGCGTATGTTTGTTTACGCAAGGGACTCCTACTTTTGAATCAGTCCTAACTCTCTTGGAATGTCCATACTGTACATTAGTAGCCTGTGTGCAGCTCATTTGCATTGAGTCTTGCCCCTGTAGCCATGCATGCAGGACTTGTTGCATGCTGATGTGTGCATCAGTCCTAAGTCACATGTCCGTGTATGTCAATCAGTCGGCCATGGTTTCCGTGCGTATATTGGGGTTCTGGGCATGCGCTGTTTAACTAATCGTAAAAATACACATGTAGATTCTTGGCTTAATTAAGTGTGAATACGGTCCATTATTATTAACTCTTTATGCAAGGACATTTGGCCGGATCCCGAACTACATCCGTCTTCCGTAGACGGATGTAATTCACTGAACAATAGCTACTGCGCATTCGTAGTAGCTATTGTACGTAATGTGCGTATCGTTTCGATACGTAGATTGCGTATATGCGGTCTAAAAGACTGCATATACGCATATACCATTCGGAGCACCATGTGCTCTTGGGATTGATTTCCTTTCCTCTTTAAATAGGGCGATTCTCAGCAGGGACTCACACCCCTTATATGTCCTATGGTGTGTGTTTGTGAGTAAAATAAATTGACCTATATTGCATAAATGTTACATTTCATAGGATGCATAAATGGTGTGTGGAGTGTGTATGGGCCTCATTTACTAAAGTCGGTTTTGGCTGGCGATTATTAATTGCCAGCCATCTTTGCGATTTTACCGCAACTTTTTAAATAAAAATCGCGGTATTCATTAAGGGGCGCTTTTCTTAGGCGCTTTTTAATCACCGTCGATAAGGATCGCTTTAGCAAGGGGTAAAATAAAAAATTTGCTGTCGCTTTGTGTAAAAAACAAAAAACAAGCTCTGCATGGTTGAAAGGTTTAGCCATGCTGTGGTGATAGAACTACAATATTCAGCATTGCAGAGCCTTGCAGTAATATCAGCGTCAGCATGGTAAGGCTTCTAAACATGCTGCGCTGTTTAGAAGCGCAACACCGTTAAAATGTCCTACGTCTTGGGAAGACTTGCTTGTATTTTCTTCTTTTATTACTTCCTTTCTTCTCTTGCAGAATGAAGATTCTTTTCACTTTGATAGAAGTTCTGTGTCCGGATCTTGCAGCTGGAGACGTACCAAACCTCCGTCATCTTCTGCGCCGCTACTAATGACTATACGGTAACTAGAGCGAACACTAGAGGCCCACAATACAAATGACGCCAGGATTTCTATAAAAGTGAGCCCTCTAGTGACCCTATAGTCATTAGCAGCGGCGCAGAAGAAGAGGAAGGTTCGAGACCCAGATCTTCCATCCAGGTGAGAAGAATCTTCATTCTGCAATAGAAGAAAGAAAGTGATGAAAGAAGAAAATACAAGCAGGTCTTCCCAAGACGGAGGACATCGTAACGGTGAGTATTAAATATTTCTTTATTCTTTATTAAAGACTATGTGATACATAAGATGTTTTTAACATTACAGAATGGCCACCTGTATTTTTATTATATTATTGGGGGGACATATAATGCATTTTTATTGAGTTTTACTGTATGGCATGTATTGTAATGTATGTGCATTGTGCTTATATGTGCTTTACACAACACACAGCACAGCATGTTTAGAAGGCTTACCATGCTGATGCTGATATTACTGCAAGGCTTAGCAATGCTGAGCCTTGTAGTTCTATCAACGCAGCCTGGCCAAGGCTTTCAAGCATGGCAAAAGCTTGGCTTTTGTGCACAGAAAAACACATGTCAAATATATTGACTTGTGTTTTTCAGGTTATGTGTTTATTAAAAGTGCCCTACACAGCACGCAAATTTATTTTCAGCGATTTGGTGTCGCACTAAAGGCGATTTTCAATAAATGATGGCTATTACTAACATTATAACCATAAAAATAAAAATAAAAACATATCTATTGTTACACTGAATAAATGTAGATTTGAAACACCTTATTACATTATACTGCTATCTTGGTCAGTGATTAGTAAGTAGACTGATATACTGTAAATTAAAAACATATTTTATGTGTATTACACATTTTCTGGAGTCAAAAACTCAAAAGTGGTCCAGGGTAATGTGATGAATGGTTAAAAGACATGAACTTTTAATCAACCTTAACTGATGCTATTGAAGTAACAAATGCTTATTTGCCTCTAAGTCCTTTACAGAGATTTACATATCCCCAAGGAAAAGAAATTGTCTGCATAGTTTATTCAGAACATCTGCTTTTATTTTTCATTTTATGCCACACACACTCTATAACTGCATTTTCTTTTTCTTATACAGCAAACATAGAAGTTGCATGCAGTGATGTCATTATTTAATAGCCCTTTCTTTGAAATAAGCACATTTCATTTTTAGCCGATGTTATTGGAGTAACCTTATGCTTTGACCTTCCCTACTCTATAAACTTTATTGCACTACAAGATTGGCAATCTAAGATATACATGAACACACAGGGGGCTGATGCAGAGTTGAGGCTTTACTTAAATTCTAAGCACAACAATTTTTTATACTGTGCATGTGCGATACAGGAGAAAGTTTTAAAAAGAATTTGCAAAGTGGTTTGTTCGTGTGTGCTCGCTTATGTGAGCTAAGTACTAGTGGAAAAGATTGATTCAGTTTATATTAATGAGAATGTGAGTGTTTCAGTGCAGTGGCAAACAGATCAGCAGCCAGGTTATTGTACGTGTCCTGTACATACTCTGGGCCAGACTTAGGGGCGTATTCAGAGATCCGATTTCAAGGCTAGTTACATGCGTATTTTTAAGAATCGGACCAACTGCGCATGCGTAGTAACTTTATTTACATAGTTAACGCAGACTATACGCGCGGAAGTGCCTTACGGATGGACCTGTGAATCGCTTGTTGGTACATACGGACGGATATGCAACGCAAAAATATGCACGGGAAAATTTAAATAAAAATGGGTGGGGAGGGGCATTTAAATGAGGGAAAGTGGGTGCGACTATCATGAATCGCACGTACGGAGGACATATACGCACGGGAATGCACTCGGAAAGTTACAAGTGGTCTATGGCGGCGGAAGTCTCAGACAGCACAGTCGAGAGAAGAGAGTGTCGTGCTTGTTAGGGGGTTTGGCCTGCACCGGCCGTGCGTATGATTGCGAACCGATCGCCACACGGATCTCAGAATACGGCCCTTTCTCCCTGATAACAGAACTTTTCCTTCAACAGAACTTCCTGCACACAGCTAAAGCACAACCCTACAGACCTGACACTCAAATGACAAAAAACTAATCAGATCATTAATGAATAAAGAACATTTTAAAAAATTTTACACTGCATTACACTATAGTATACTAACAATTTAGAAATCTTAAATATGTTAAATATGTTAAATATGTTTTATCATTTTTGTAAATAGCAGGGCATTGCCTCACAAATCAGTATTTTGTGCAAGCATTGTTAGGAAATATTTTCAGGAAAAAGTCTGACAGAAACACTAACACTACTCTTACCCTTACACTCCCCTTACTGCAGCCTAATCTAACCCTCACCTCACCACAGCCTAACCTGATCTGTTCCTTTACTGCAGCCTAAACTTAACCTATCCTCATCACAGCCTAACCCTAACCACAGCTTTTGGCTGAGAAAAGAAGAACTCCCCCCTCAACCCCTTCATTTAGGGAAAAGACACAAGAGAGGGAGAATGTGAGTATACAGACCATGTATACTATATTTGTCTAATTAATGGTATCACAAAAGGATGTTGTTTCTTTTTCCCCTCTGTTATATTATGAAGAAATTTTGGAGGAGCTATTCAGTAGGAGTGACATTTCCTGATCACCATATATAAGAATCATACAGATATAGTAGAGAAGGACTGTGGAAACATAGATTTATTGTTTAAACGTGAGAAAGATTAATTGAAGCTAAGGGGCCTGATCCAGAACTACGCGTCGAGGCAATTTTACGCGTGGCGGAGACGTAAAATCGCAGTTTAGAACGCACTGCACATGCCACCATAGAAAATACGCACATTCACGTAGAGTAATTGTGAACGTATGGGACATTCACGTATGTGTCACGTAAATACTTACGTGTGGGAGTGCCAATTTTACGTTACTCCAAAATACGTCAAAAATACGTGAAGTAGGCGGGGGGTGGTATTTAAATTGTACAGTATGGGC
>WWET01002231.1:62271-75404 GCA_011038615.1 Limnodynastes dumerilii
ATAATAAATAATAAAAAATCTGTAAAATAGTAAAAAACAAACAAACTCTATAGTTCCCTTTAAAACCCTGTTTATTTATCAGGTAATATGTACCTTTAATATAATCCATAGCTCATATAGTCCTGGTATAGATCTTGACCCCTTTTTTCTCTATCTACAAAAGCAATATACTGGAATCCAAATAGAGAGCTGCAAAGGTTTCAAAATAAATTTGATTGGAATTTGTAAAGGGCTCTCTAACAATCATGTAATTCTTGTAATAGCAGTCCTGTAACAGAGGCAAAAATAATAACCTATTACTACCACAATGGCCTCACTAATGTTATAAATGTGAATCTTAAAAATCAGTCACTGCTAAAATTATATTTGTATGTACTAATAATGACTAATAACATCTACAATTTCAGTCAAGTGTTTGAATTATCACACTTTATTCCCAATATAAACGTGTTGGCTAGTGCAATATCAAATTTTATTAATATTAAAAGTACTTTACTTCACCAAAAAAATACTCTACTACAAGAACTGAGGGCCAGATCCTGGGCTACGGACGCCAGGGGAATTGCGCATGCTACACTAGCATACCAGCCGGTGTACGTAACGTAAGTGTCCAGATTTTACTACCGTGAGCGGGGAGTGCAGGGGGGGGGGGTTACACACTGTCGTAACTAAAGACCATGCACGTCCGTAAGACGTGCATTGGTCTGGATCCAGCCCTAAGTCTCTATATAGATCCAATCACTCCCTCTCAGAAACTTATAAAGTGCCAAATAATAAAGTGCCTTTGCCATTTGACAGTGAATGTTGGACATTTTTATGTAGTACATTATTTTAAAATACTTTATTTCAACAGAGCTCTGTTATGGGACTAAAATCTCTAAAAATGTTCTTTAGTATAAAATTATATACTTAAGTCATAGGACCATGCTTTAAGCCATAGGTTTCATATATAAAATGTGTTTTTATTTGAGACTGAATTGAAATGGTTATAATATTAAATACTAAACCAAGCAGGTACAGAAAGCCATGAGGTAATAGCATAGAAACATAGAAAGTGATGGCAGATCAGAGCCACATGGCCCATCCAGACCACCCAGTTGTTTATTTAAAAATATACCCTAGACCCTATTTACCCTCAATTTAGTTTGAGATTTAGGATAAATTGGAGTGATTAGTGCACGCTTGAATAAAGATGGGAAGATACCAGTAGAAAGAGAGAGAGATTGTAGAGTGTTGTTAAGGTTAAAATAAGTACAGAGGATAGACATCTACTGACTGATTTGTAGGTTGGAACGAGGACATGATTCCTGAGTGTGGAGGAAAGGGGATGGGCATTATGTTAGTTGATAAGAAGATGGAGGAGGTTAATTCCTGTCTGATCTTTTTAATCTTCTACTTAAAGTAAAATTTAAGATCTAGGACACAGACAGAAATTGGTGGATTTTGATTTTTAGGGCTCAGTAGAGAGTTAAATGTACGAAAGAGGCACTTGGGGTTAGAAGCAGGAGTAGAAATGAGAGATTGAAAGTAGGATTGTTTGGCATTGTCCAGAGCATTTCAATAAGTGTTGGTCACAGTTAAAAAGTCATGGGGAGAATGAGATGTGCGCCAACAACGTTCAGATTTGCGAGATATTTTTCTAAGTTTTCATGTGTCTATAGTGTGCCATGGCTGACGTTTAAGACGTCGTGGTACATGGGGGTTTCTGGAACGACTTCATCAAGGGCAGCTGCTAGTGTTTCATTAAGATGAGATACAGCCAAATCAGGAGGGTGGAATTAGGAACTAAAAAAAGAAGTTGTTACACAGATTAAGAAAGCTGATTATTATTAATAGCATTAAGATTTCTAAAGGTGTGAGAAGGTTTTATAGAATTGGAAAGCAAAGGAGTAGAGCTGGTGGGGGAAAGCTTGCAGGTGATAAGGTGATGGTCTGAAAGAGAGTAAGTAAAAAAGACTGAGCATAGCTTAGAGAATACAAGATCAATGCAATTGCCATCTTTATAAGTATAAGAATCACTCCACTGGCAGAGGCCAAGAGATGAGGTTAGAGAAAAAAGTTTAGAGAAATCAGATGAAGGATTGTTGAATGTGGATGTTAAAGTCACTTAGAATAATGGTAGATATGTCAGAAGATATCAAGTGACTGAGCCAAGCAGAGAAGTGTTGTATAAATTATTGGCAAGATGCGTTGGTTGGGCGATAGATCACATAAGTAGAGTCTGCCAAAAGTGGAGTCTGCCATATGAGTGCAGCAGGTGAGGGAGTGTCTGAATCAGTGAGCCATGTTTCAGTTATTGCAAGGAGGTTGAGGTTGTAGGAATGGAAGAGGTAATGAATAGAGGTTAGTTTATTGCAAACAGAGTGAACATTCCATAAGGCACATTTTAGGGATTTTGAGAGTGATGGGAGACAGGTGATGTGTTTGAGGTTATTATTATTATCGTTTATTTATAAGGTGCCACAAGGCTTCTGCATCACCATACAAAATACAAGCAAGCGAATATTCCCAATAGGGATAACCCCAGCGCTATAAAATACTAATCAAGATTCACCTATGTGAAAATGTATACATATGTACCAAGCAGCGAACATAAAATATCAAATATAATTTATTAACACAAAAGTCCGATAAGGACTATAACCACACAATACAATACAAAGTAATAACAACAATAAAAATGTGTGCAAGCAGCTTAATTCATATGGCCTATATTGAAAGGCATACAAGAGTGTTTAGGTACACTAGTATATTGCTATAGTCCACCAATTATCTGCAACAATATTTAGTTGCGTGCTCCTGTTATATGAGCTCAAGTAGTTCACTGTGGCATATATATTATATTGAAAGAACTATGATCATCACATCCAGCAATGTTGAATATGTCTTTCCGTACATATAGATGTTGTTTAGCCAATGAGCGCTTAATAGTTGGACTAAAGAGTCAGCATATATGCTTTGAAAAAGTCCTCAGGTGAGGAAGAAACGCGTCAGCGGTTTAATTGCTACACGTGGGCAGAGAAGCAGCCTACAGTACTACGCTCCGGATGTGTTTGCGGTCTTCGGTCCTCCACGATTCAAACCCGGGTGGCCACCGTTGAATAAAGTCTGTTCACGTGGAGGAAGGATCTTTCTAGTCCGTCTCTGGACCGCTTTGAGATCATACAGCACCGGAGCAGTGAGTGCGTTATTGGCAAGTTGTCTCATTGAGACCTCAATAAGCTACGATGGGCATATGACTGTGTTTTTATGGATGGTTCACTGCATTATTTGGCACAATCACTATCTGCTTCTGCCGCTACTAAGTTGCAACATTGTTGTCACTGACTCTTTAGTCCAACTATTAAGCGCTCATTGGCTAAACAACATCTATATGTACGGAAAGACATATTCAACATTGCTGGATTTGATGATCATAGTTCTTTCAATATTACTTATATGCCACAGTGAACTATTTGAGCTCATACAACAGGAGCACGCAACCAATATTGCTGTAAACAATCGGTGGACTATAGAAATATACCAGTGTACCTTAACACTCCTGTACGCCTGCCAACATAGGCTATATGAATTAAGCTGCTTGCACACATTTTTATTGTCGTTTTTATTTTGTGTTGTATTGTATGGTTATAGTCCTTTTTCGGATTTTCATGTTAATAAATTATATTTGATATTTTATGTTTGCTGCTCGGTACATATGTTATATTTTCACATAGGTGAATTTTTTATTAGTATCTTATAGCGCTGGGGTTATCCCTATTGGGAATATTTGCCTGCTATTCTCTGAATACGCCCCATTAACTGCAATCCACAGTCACGAAATGCGGACATTTTGACGCGTATGCATTCTCAACTTCCACCACGGATATGGATCCTCAGACTATCCATGACGCGGGGGCTGTACGTAAATTGAGGGTTAGAATTGGGGTAACGAGGGGGATGCCCAAAACCCGAGCATCAGTCTCCCACTTTATATCCCTTTATGGAGATGGCACAGCTTATTATGAGATCGGTTATTATGGATCGGGAACTGTCACACTTTATAAAGTATATTAGGGGTCTGAGATAGCACATTGTAATACATGTGAGCTATATTAGGATTTAGGAATGACACACTATATATAGTGTGCCATTCCCAGATCCCTAATATACCCCATATATTATATATATGCTTAGACCGCTATTATACGCAATATTTACTTTATATAGTGTGTCTTCTCTAGACCCATATATTAGGGGTCTGGGGATGGCACACTATAGAAAGTACATATTGAGTATATTAGGGGTAAGGAAATAGCACATACTATAATATTTAAAGGGTATATTAGGGGTCTTGATATGGCGCACTATGTACTGTATACACTAATAAACTTGTACATATTATATGTACCATTACCAAAGCCATAATCTACCCAGTATATTTTTTATATAGTGCGCCCTCTCTATGGGCCTGATCCAGACCTACGCCGATGCGCTGTGCTTACTAAAGCACAGCGTATCGGCGTTCACTTTGACTGACACTCCCCCTGTGCGGGCATATGGCCCCTTCCTACCTGAAGGCTACCCTAACTTCAGCTGGCGTAAGGAAGGGGCCATACGCTCGCACAGGAGCGTAAGGCCGCTTAGCCCACCTTCCCATTCTCATTTAACTAGCTCCCCCCGCCCACCAACACTAACCTGAACGTAGGGACGCTGGGGACGTCCCCTCCAGCGTCCCTACGGCGCTGCTACGGACGCCCGATCCAAGATCGGGCGTTGCCGTAGCGACGCCGGGCAACATCTGCCCGTCGCATGCGCAGATCGGCTTTTCAGGCGATCTTACGCTTACACCCGCTGTCCTAGCGACACATGTATTACAATAATTTGGAAACCCCCCTTTAAAAATCCTGCGTTTGCCACTGAACCTGGTGCACTCTTGAGTGCACCTTTGCTTTTCTCTTACCATACAAAATACAACAACAAAGTACAGTACAATACAGGGAAAGGATGGACAATATAGTGCATAATAAAGTACAATAAAAATATAAAAATATCACAAAAATACAATAAAGTGAAGCAAGCACAGATAGCAATGCAAAATGCAAGGTGTAAATCTTGGCAGATCAGGGAGGAAGGGAGAGAGCACAATGAGATTTTAAAAGAGAGCGTCCAGGTGGGGACAAAAATAAAAGGATAGCAGAGGGGGACAAGCGGGTACGAAGTGAGGGATGAGTGGTGTAGGAGGGAACAGCACTAGGATGGAGTGCTATCACAGTAAGTGGAAGGGATGAACTTACAGAAGGCATAAGGAAAGGGATGGAAGTGGACTGCTGGTGTGAGCGTGTAAGTCTGTTTCAAGCTTTCTTCCAGTCTATTTGTCCTTGAATTCCAATCATTAGAATCCTGTGTTCTTTAACCACACACACACACACACACACACACGAACACACACACACTAATTATTTACTAACAGATTTAAATTTATTCATGTAATCACATTTATACATGCATTTTATTACCTGATTGTAAAACTAGTGAATCAATATAGTATACGCTAGAATAGGTTTACTTGGAAATACATAATCTGCATGCAAATTTGTTACGGTCATAACCTACTGAGGCGCAGAGTCTAACTTGGTCTTAACTAGAGCCCCTGATGGTGGGTATAGGCTGCGCTGGACCCTGGTGGATACTACAGAGAGAAACAAAAGCACTGGAGCCCAAGAGCAGAATAAAGGTAAAGGAAAGTACTCCCAAGGGAAAGACACACATCAGCGGGAGAGACCACGGTCATAGTTGGTCTGGCCACAAAATAGACTGATGAAACTGGCAGAACTGAGACAAGGGCTCTCACACATGCACACGCTCAGCACAGTCACCAGCAGGAGAACAAGGGATACCACAACACAGAAGGACAGAAACAGGGTGAAACTGGGAGCAGGACCCAGAGGAACAGGGTACCCTGAGAGATGGCAGAACTTGAGAAGGAAACACTGGGCTAGAGACAAAGGGAAAGAATTTACAAGGAACAGGTGCACTCAACAGTCAAATTAACAAGAGCAGCAACAGCCAAAGAAAAAGCAGGAGAAGTTCAGGGAAGACCAGATGGTAAAACTGGCAGCATGTGTGAACACTGACTGCCATTAAGAGAAGGCTGCCAGTCACTGATTGGCTAGCAGCCCTTCAGACTGCAGAATGATAGGCTGGTGCCATGGCTGCGATAGGGACAGCCAACACACATAGGAGGAGACGGGGAAGCATGCATCACTTGAAAATGAGGGAAATGGAGACAAATGCTGACGAGACACAACACAGCACCAATGGACCTGACTGCTGCAGAATGTAAGAATTACATGCCATTATAACAGTATATAACAAATTTCAAGGTCATATCTCATGACACTGGAAAATTGCTTCTATTTTATTTAAAAACATGAATGACATTTTGCAAGAGTATGGCTTTAGTTTAGTTAATCATCTTGCTCGAATGAAGAGTGCAGTTCTTGCAACATAAAAGGGAATTAATATCTAACTGTGAAATAATACTTTAAGTGTGACACTGATTTGACCAAAAAAAGCACAGCAAAGTTATAATACTGCTCTGTTTAACAACTTCCAGGTTATTTGTCACCCTATGCCCTTGTCATAAGCTTTTATTACATTTGAATTAGCCATGCCATCCAGGAATAGGACATGGTCTTCAACAGAATATTTCATACAATGAATTCCTTATGCAAGATAAGGTAAAGCTTAAATCATCAATAGGATTAGCTTCTTTCTGCAACAAATTACAGAGAGCGAGGAAAGGCATTTTCAAGCAAGTTATCTTCTCAAGATTACAGGGCATAACAAAGGAACATATAGCCTGCATCTGCCACTGCAATAAAGTATATAACAGCATACTAATAACTCACAAAAAGCCCAACTGTGTTATGTAGACCTAGGAATTATTTATTATTAAGCAAAACAAGTGTTTACTGTGAGGGGGGGAAATATATTTTATTAATTATACTGAATGTATATGAATTATTGTTTCAAGTAGTGACTCGAACAACTAATATCTGAGAAGCAAGATTTGTATTGCAAACCATTAGGCTCCTAAAGTAATGTTTAAAGCAATAATTTATTATTTGTAGATTTTTGGACTTAATGAAAACAGAACATTTCTGCAAACATAGGTATAGCTATGTACCAGGACTTGGTAGTATAAAATGTCGACAAGTCGAAATGTCGACAGTTGAGTATTATGGACCTGATCCAGACTTAAGATCATTTTACATATGCGTATCTATGGTCGTAAGTATTGTCTTGTCGTACATAAGAGCCTAACCCTAACGATGTGCACATACGCGGTGCGTTCCCACAGCCAGATTTTCGCATGCACCATGTGTAATTTAGATGTCGTTATTAAGTCTGGATCAGACCTTATGTTTGTATTTGTTTGTAACGTCTGTCATCTTAATGAAGTGCAGGCGGCTTATAAAATAACTTCATAAATGTAATAATATATATGTAACAGATATGTAATAATAACATAGTACTCAACTGTCAACATTTTGACTGTCAACATAACAACCAGATACCTATAGCGTTACCTTTTGTTACAATAAGAGCATTAAGTCATTTGGAATAAGTTCATTTTTAGCATTTGGAGATTTCCAAATGCAGGATGCTTGGAAATCCGCTATCAATGACCCATAGAGGTCACAAATCCGACTACTATGAAAAAAACTACTAACAACCCCCTCGCACAGACAGACTTATACCCTACTTAGTCCCATACCCTATATTAAGATTTCTGTATGGAATAGTCCGCAGACCAATGGCATGCTGTTGTAGCACATGGATGCCACTGCTGTCAAAAGCTGTAATAGGACATAAATCCCACTGCTGGTTGTTATTTGTAATAGAATTATATAGCTCCCAACACCTGTTATGTTAAGTTGTACTAGTTGCCATAGGATACAATTTATCCCAGTATATTCCAATATAGCTCCTACACCTTGGGCATAGGGATTCGCTCTTACAGCCAGTAACTTACAGTTTACTGAATTGTAGAAGATTGTTTCTGCTACCACCAGGCTGCTTCACCTCCTGCACCTGAAAACACTTTGCTGGTTATCAACTAATATGGCTTGAGGGTGTCTGACTGACGTCCCCATGATCAGCCCACTATAAATTAGGGCTGAAGATAGCCTGCAGAACATAGGTAATAAGATGCTGCTGCCTTCAACTCAGGACAGCCAGGTAATGTATTTGAGTTTATCTCTCATCTGTTGGTCGCTTGATACAGAATGCACAATTTTTGAAACCAGGTAGATGGTTTATTGCTTTTACAACCCTGAGAAGGACCAATAAACACTATCAGTGGTACTAGTGATATTTGATTTAGTCCTCTTCCAAGAGTCAGAGACCCTATGCTGTCCTGTAAACACCTAAACTCACCACAGCACCTTACTATTTGCAACACCTTAGACATGCACTGGCCCGCGGTTAGAGATATTCTGCAGCTGTATCCCGGGCCACACATTTTCTGAAGGCGACCCTGTGCATAAGGGCAGCTGATATCCGGGAGAGAGTGGTACTCGACCACACATGCCTATATTTTATATTGTAATAACAAATCACACCTAGTTTTGAGCATAATCCAGCCAGTTCTAGGTAGATGTTGAAAGAATTTGTCACAAGTCTAGATAGAGTAGATTCCATCCTAATCTGGCAGAACGGACACGTGTGCATGCACAGAAAACAAACATTAACAATCTAATCTGATCCCACAGAAACCAAGGGAGGACTGGAAGCCTGGCTTCGTAGTAGCCCCGTATTAACGCCGGGCTTCATAGGTCTGGATCAGGCCCATTTACTCTATACATTATCCTTAGGTTTAGTTAGGTCTGGATCAATTTTCCGGCTGAAAGACTGAAATTTGACATCAAGTTTTCATTTTCTAGGAGGTTGTATGGGAAAGATGCCCAAAAATGCACAAATTCAACAAGAGTTACAGGGAAAGACTAAAAGAAAGCTAAATGTTTACTTATGTAAATAATTAGATAAGCAGCATTTTTCTTTCTTTTTTTTTATAGTAAAACTCCTATCTGGAATAATATGTGTAATTATCATTTGGAATTTCCCAAATCTGTTTACTATTAAAGGAACTAATACATTTGCAAATACAAAAAAGTCCATTAGTATACCATAAATTGTACTTGTACACATAGATTGAAAACTTTTTAGGATACTTTTCTAGGTGTCTGTAAAATCAAATGGGCTAAATGTGTGAAGGAAAGGCTGTCACTTTAACATTAAGTCATTTGAAGTCTATTGATCTTCTGTCTACTGACCCATCATAAAGTCACAACAACACAGTACAAATTCATTGAGATGCATGAGAAGACATTAGTGTCTTATTGACTCTAAAGACATCCAATGTTACAATTTACCTACAGGAGTAATGAGAATATGGTACAGCTTTCACATTTAAACAAAGTCAGCATAAACCACTGAGGCTGATTACAATCCAATGGTGTTCTTTTATCATGCACACATTACAGAATTATTTTCTTCTTTGTCCAAATTATAGGCTGTACGATGGACATCCAACTACCTTTCTAAAAAGAACATAAAATATTGTCTGATAATGAATTCCATCAAGAAAACAGAGAGATATTAATTTTATGCCTAATAATTATATACACTAGTGATCCTAGACACTTATGGTTTTCTGACTGCCATTATCCAAATGCTTCTATCCATACTAACACATGTTATTTGTAAAAGAACTGCTTGTTATTTTCTTACTTCCTATTTGGGTAATATTACAACTTTGCTTCCTTCCTACTTCTTTTATTTACTTTCTAATCAGACAAGGAAATAAGTGTCTAAAAGGAAGGGAGTGGCTGAATGATTAAGGGCTTTCAGGAGAGGGGGGGGCAGGTTAATCAATGTAAAAACATTAAGGAGAATGTTGCAGTAGTTTAGCAATTACCAGGCATAAATTAATGTTTTGGTATCTTCCAGTGTATGAAAGGGTATGATCCTGGAGATTAAGGACCGGATTCAGAGATCTGTGCCTGTGCAATGCGGAATCGCACAGGCTAATTTGACTACGGGCTATTCAAGGATGCACTTCCGTGCATCCTATAGCCCACTCTGAATAACATGTAAGGTGAGAACTACTATTGGCAGCATGCCCAGTTCCAAATCTCTACACATGGCCATTTAGTTAAAAAAAAACATGCAGTGCCCGCTCCCTAAAAAAAAACCATCGCTCCACGTGCCCACACAAAAAAAAGGTTTACTGTCATTGGGGTGTATTTATACCCTTTGGGCACTGCCCCAAGTATCGAGAGAACGAGAATTCAGTGTGGCAGTGCCCAAGGGCATATTTATAGGAAGTGGGTGTAGTCACAGGGGAGAAACAGTGGTTAAAAAGATGAGCAATATGGCAACTGGCCTCAACAGAGAACATGGAGGGAAGGGAGAGAATCAAGAGGAAAAAGTAGGGTCCAAACTTTATCTCCAGTGGCAGGAAAAAAGGTTCTGATGGTGGACTATATATATATAGTGTGGGAAAATAAGAGCAGGTATAAGTTTCTGGGTTAAAACTATTTGAAGGATGGCAAAAATATTGAAGAGAAATGAGTAGAATGGATTCTGTTGTAGCCAAACATGGTGCAAATTTGCACCTTCTATTAACTTTTTTCTCCAAACTTTGAATTTACCCAAAATTTAGTTCAGTTTAGTTAACTGTGGCAAAAGGGAGCTCTCGAAAATATAATTTTGATCCTTTTTAAGATTTTGTGACAACGAATTTGTTGTTATTTGGGCATTATAATTAAAACTGTAATGGCTAAATATTTTTGTAATAGGATATTATATTATTAAGTGTAAAATACTGTAAAGAAAATTGATTGCTGCTGAATAAATGTATCTGAATTAGCTCCTGCATCCACGCTGCGTGGAAATTAAGTGTATTTGCAGAATTTACTATGTGAATTTACGCTTTTTCTTATTAACAAACCAAATGCTTATTAATATGCCATATGCTCTAACATATGTTTTGGTGCAAATTTGTCTTTGTTTGCTACTTGTACGGATGTTCAAACCATGCTGTCAACAAAGTCAAATATACAGAAGACTAATGTCGGTAAAATAGACAGACAATTATATAAATGTTTTACTCTTCACAGAGTAAAAAATAATGGGTGAATTTATAATACATATTTTAGTGACAAATGCAGGATTTCTTGTGACATTCTACCCGCAATCAGTTTACAATGCCACTATATGGGCCACAGATAGCCCACCTTGATAATTTGCTGTGTTTTGACTCTATACAAGTAAATGGCTTCAAAGTTAATACTTAAAATAGTGTCTCCTAACAGCCCTAAGTAGGTTTGCCCTCTGTTACTATACCACTCGCTCTTGTGGTCTCCGTCTTAGCAGTTTACATACATATTGACAACATAGAATTTATAAACAAAAGAAACAAGCATAACCAGCAGTAAGTCAGAAAACTATTAATGGAGGAGGCTGTTAGCTCAAATACACATAGGCCTAATTTCTTATGACTACTTGTATGTCACCAACCATTAATCTTTATGAAGGTAGCTTTATAATATATGAACAGAAGTCAAAACATACAAACAAATCTTAAACTCTTTGCATAGTTATGTTTGTTTTAAGAGGAAACTACAGAAGTTAATGAAACAAATGTACTATGTATCAAAGCAACTAAATCAGATTAGTTGCTGAGACTTATAATTATTATAATTTTTTTTACATAAAACACAAAACCAATTGACCAGTTTCCAAATTTTTAGATCAGATTAAATGACAAAAAAAATCCTGATGCAGAGTTGGGGCTTAAACTTTTTACAGTAACTATAGGCCCATGGAGCCTGATTTATACCTTATTTTCCTCTGCATTTTTCATATACATGGAGGTCTGTAAGTCCATGCTTGAGAGGCAAGTGAACTACACTGTCACTCCCCTCTCTACATATCCAAAACCCCACCCTAAAATCTCCCCATGAATATGCATTTGTTCCAATGCATGTAAATCTGCATTTTTCCTCCCACTCACCGTTATCTGCATGCCTATCCCTCCCCCCCTGTGAGATTAGGCATGCAGATGCATAGTACCGTCACACACATACACAGAAATACTATTGTACGGACCTGAGTTGCCGGTAAATCACTTAACTTCCACAAGCATATTGGGGAAGTCAGGTAACATTCTTACATCTGGATTTTGCCCATAGATTTTTAGAACACTCAAAATGGAAGTTGCTCAGATCAATTATAAGTTAGTGCAAACAGGTGCATAAAAGGCAGAGGAAATCTGCTAGCAAAAGAAACAAATTAAAATGCCCAGCCAAACTGCCATTAACCAGTAACAGACTATACCGCCTATCTGTAAAATACACATCCGTTACACATCTTTGCAAATACGAGTATATGATAAGCCACCAGTCACTGTCAATGCCTTTCTTGCTCATGGTGATCCTAACTCTAACAATGAGTCCCAATGCTGGGTCAAATGTGGATTTTTAGCTCCGCAAAACAGGAGTGAGCTCCAAAAATGCTATTGTTTAGTATCTGTGTGCCGTGCACTAATGGAATGGGGTGTTTAACTATATTAAAAAGAGAATATGGGAGTTTCTGTTACAAGTCCAAAAGCAGTCATCCTTCTTTCTGAAAACCTGCACCATAGTGTCGCTAGTAAAACAACCCCGTGTAGCACATTTTGTTGAGATTTGCACACTGTCAACCTAATGTTGATGAGTGTATGAATGTCAATGAAATGACCGTTCATCCCATGTACTGTATAACAGTAAGTATTGCTGGAGCACAGTTACATATAAATTCTAATGTGATGGATTTTGCTTACACGTTAATCACTGTGAGAGGATCTTGGTTAATGATACTATAAGTTTCTGATCATTTGCATAATGAATGTATTATTTAAAGAATATGTTCATGCCATTGTGAACTACCTATATTTGTCTATATGTGAACTTTTTGTATTTGTATGCGTTATAACGGTAAGTATATCTTTTTGTTGATAAAAAAAAAAGTGTCTTTGGTTTTTGGCCTCATTGCTTCATTTTTAAATCCTGCACCCTAGTGTTAAAGCTCTATGAGGTGTATAT
>WWET01002231.1:80571-98304 GCA_011038615.1 Limnodynastes dumerilii
TTTTTGGTCTGCAAATACCTGGATAGAGAAAGGTATTCTAGCTCTTTCTGATATCATGATGGACAACGCTCTTTTGTCCTTACCCCTAATTAAAAAAAAATACAACCTTCCTCCTTCAGATTTCTACAAATATATACAACTTAGCCATTGGTTCACCTCAGTGGCGTAAGTTCTTGCCAGTCGCCCGGAGACAAGATAATGATGGTGCCCCCTCCCCCCCAAAAAAATAAATAATGTATATACCCCTAATAAAAATACAACCTTCCTCCTTCAGATTTCTACAAATATATACAACTTAGCCATTGGTTCACCTCAGTGGCGTAAGTTCTTGCCAGTCGCCCGGAGACAAGATAATGATGGTGCCCCCTCCCCCCCAAAAAAAAAAAATTTTGCCTCCTCTTGGTGTCCAGTCTTTTTGCCTCCTCTTGGTGTCCAGTCTTTTTGCCTCCTCTTGGTGTCCAGTCTTTTTGCCTCCTCTTGGTGTCCAGTCTTTTTGCCTCCTCTTGGTGTCCAGTCTTTTTGCCTCCTCTTGGTGTCCAGTCTTTTTGCCTCCTCTTGGTGTCCAGTCTTTTTGCCCCCTCTTGGTGTCCAGTCTTTTTGCCTCCTCTTGGTGTCCAGTCTTTTTGCCTCCTCTTGGTGTCCAGTCTTTTTGCCTCCTCTTGGTGTCCAGTCTTTTTGCCTCCTCTTGGTGTCCAGTCTTTTTGCCTCCTCTTGGTGTCCAGTCTTTTTGCCTCCTCTTGGTGTCCAGTCTTTTTGCCTCCTCTTGGTGTCCAGTCTTTTTGCCTCCTCTTGGTGTCCAGTCTTTTTGCCTCCTCTTGGTGTCCAGTCTTTTTGCCCCCTCTTGGTGTCCAGTCTTTTTGCCTCCTCTTGGTGTCCAGTCTTTTTGCCTCCTCTTGGTGTCCAGTCTTTTTGCCTCCTCTTGGTGTCCAGTCTTTTTGCCTCCTCTTGGTGTCCAGTCTTTTTGCCTCCTCTTGGTGTCCAGTCTTTTTGCCTCCTCTTGGTGTCCAGTCTTTTTGCCTCCTCTTGGTGTCCAGTCTTTTTGCCTCCTCTTGGTGTCCAGTCTTTTTGCCTCCTCTTGGTGTCCAGTCTTTTTGCCCCCTCTTGGTGTCCAGTCTTTTTGCCTCCTCTTGGTGTCCAGTCTTTTTGCCTCCTCTTGGTGTCCAGTCTTTTTGCCTCCTCTTGGTGTCCAGTCTTTTTGCCTCCTCTTGGTGTCCAGTCTTTTTGCCTCCTCTTGGTGTCCAGTCTTTTTGCCTCCTCTTGGTGTCCAGTCTTTTTGCCTCCTCTTGGTGTCCAGTCTTTTTGCCTCCTCTTGGTGTCCAGTCTTTTTGCCTCCTCTTGGTGTCCAGTCTTTTTGCCCCCTCTTGGTGTCCAGTCTTTTTGCCTCCTCTTGGTGTCCAGTCTTTTTGCCTCCTCTTGGTGTCCAGTCTTTTTGCCTCCTCTTGGTGTCCAGTCTTTTTGCCTCCTCTTGGTGTCCAGTCTTTTTGCCTCCTCTTGGTGTCCAGTCTTTTTGCCTCCTCTTGGTGTCCAGTCTTTTTGCCTCCTCTTGGTGTCCAGTCTTTTTGCCTCCTCTTGGTGTCCAGTCTTTTTGCCTCCTCTTGGTGTCCAGTCTTTTTGCCCCCTCTTGGTGTCCAGTCTTTTTGCCTCCTCTTGGTGTCCAGTCTTTTTGCCTCCTCTTGGTGTCCAGTCTTTTTGCCTCCTCTTGGTGTCCAGTCTTTTTGCCTCCTCTTGGTGTCCAGTCTTTTTGCCTCCTCTTGGTGTCCAGTCTTTTTGCCTCCTCTTGGTGTCCAGTCTTTTTGCCTCCTCTTGGTGTCCAGTCTTTTTGCCTCCTCTTGGTGTCCAGTCTTTTTGCCTCCTCTTGGTGTCCAGTCTTTTTGCCCCCTCTTGGTGTCCAGTCTTTTTGCCTCCTCTTGGTGTCCAGTCTTTTTGCCTCCTCTTGGTGTCCAGTCTTTTTGCCTCCTCTTGGTGTCCAGTCTTTTTGCCTCCTCTTGGTGTCCAGTCTTTTTGCCTCCTCTTGGTGTCCAGTCTTTTTGCCTCCTCTTGGTGTCCAGTCTTTTTGCCTCCTCTTGGTGTCCAGTCTTTTTGCCTCCTCTTGGTGTCCAGTCTTTTTGCCTCCTCTTGGTGTCCAGTCTTTTTGCCCCCTCTTGGTGTCCAGTCTTTTTGCCTCCTCTTGGTGTCCAGTCTTTTTGCCTCCTCTTGGTGTCCAGTCTTTTTGCCTCCTCTTGGTGTCCAGTCTTTTTGCCTCCTCTTGGTGTCCAGTCTTTTTGCCTCCTCTTGGTGTCCAGTCTTTTTGCCTCCTCTTGGTGTCCAGTCTTTTTGCCTCCTCTTGGTGTCCAGTCTTTTTGCCTCCTCTTGGTGTCCAGTCTTTTTGCCTCCTCTTGGTGTCCAGTCTTTTTGCCCCCTCTTGGTGTCCAGTCTTTTTGCCCCCTCTTGGTGTCCAGTCTTTTTGCCCCCTCTTGGTGTCCAGTCTTTTTGCCCCCTCTTGGTGTCCAGTCTTTTTGCCCCCTCTTGGTGTCCAGTCTTTTTGCCCCCTCTTGGTGTCCAGTCTTTTTGCCCCCTCTTGGTGTCCAGTCTTTTTGCCCCCTCTTGGTGTCCAGTCTTTTTGCCCCCTCTTGGTGTCCAGTCTTTTTGCCCCCTCTTGGTGTCCAGTCTTTTTGCCCCCTCTTGGTGTCCAGTCTTTTTGCCCCCTCTTGGTGTCCAGTCTTTTTGCCCCCTCTTGGTGTCCAGTCTTTTTGCCCCCTCTTGGTGTCCAGTCTTTTTGCCCCCTCTTGGTGTCCAGTCTTTTTGCCCCCTCTTGGTGTCCAGTCTTTTTGCCCCCTCTTGGTGTCCAGTCTTTTTGCCCCCTCTTGGTGTCCAGTCTTTTTGCCCCCTCTTGGTGTCCAGTCTTTTTGCCCCCTCTTGGTGTCCAGTCTTTTTGCCCCCTCTTGGTGTCCAGTCTTTTTGCCCCCTCTTGGTGTCCAGTCTTTTTGCCCCCTCTTGGTGTCCAGTCTTTTTGCCCATATGTGCTTCAGCTGCTGCCTCTGTGCGCACTGCGGCCCTCCAAATCCCCGTTCCCCAACTGCCCTTGGAGTCGGCTCCATCTTACCTTTGCCGTCTTGCTGCCTTCTAGAACGCTCCTCCGCGGCGCGCGCACGCTCTGCTAATGTATGACGTCAGCGTGACCTTAGGTCACGCTGGCGTCATGTGAATAGAGCTGCGGGCGGCTGTGTATTGCAGCCAGCTCTGCAGCGGTGGGGCCTTACTGACAGAAGTCAGTGTCAGAGTCAGAGACAGACTCTGACTCTGACTCGGGGAACCGCTGGCCAGGCAGGAGGGAGCAGGAGGCAATGGACTCCATTTATTGTAAATGGAGTGAAGAAGTGCCCACCTCCGGGCTATCGCCCGGAGGCGAGCGCTTCCATTGCCTCCGGTACTTCCGCCACTGGTTCACCTCGTGTTCTAAACCACAAGGTATCTTCCAATCACCCCCAAAATTATTTCACTCTAGACTTAAGCCTCCCGGCATTAAGAACTGTCTCCTTCTGGTACCAGCAATTGATTTAACCTTGTGAATGTGTTATATCTAGAGTACAGCTGGCATGGGAGGCAGACTTGACTACTAGCTTTTCGGAAGATAAATGGGAGAAAATATTTAAAACTACTCATAGACTGCCTAAGTGTTCTAACCACATAGAGATGCATATTAAATTGCTGAATAGGATGTATCTTACTCCAGATAAACTGTATTGGATCTGGCCCTCTAAATCGAAATTCTGCTGGAGAGGCTGCAATTGTGTAGGTGACATTTTCCATATATTTTGGGAATGTCCCTTCTTTCGTCCACTTTTCAAATCGCTAATAAGGTATTACACCTTGACTTATCTCCTTCCCCAGAATTAGCATTATTACATCTTTATCCGACAGCAGCACCTTCCCATCCTTGTTATGTACTAGGTCACATCCTGGTAGCCACCAGAGCAGCCATTGCCCAGAACTGGAAATCCCCAGATCTCCATTCACTAGAAAAAATTATTTCCAAAATCCACCATATTTTTCGATGGAAACGGAAGGCACACCATATCATTCATCTACCTCCTCCCCCAATATAAAATGGTTTGAGTGGCATGAGTACGAATCATCTGGGGAAGCAAATTTCATAATTCCGTCTCATCTGGGCACAGATCCTTTGCTGTTAAGTCTTAATGAATAGCCATAATTCACTTGATTATGTTATCTGAGTCCCCGACTTCTTTAATGTGTTGCAGTTTGTTTTGTCTGTACCCTGCATCTATCAAATTTGATCTTGATGTGGTTTTTATGTCCTGTTCTTTTCTATTTTAGGTTACTAATGTTGTATACATGGTGTACCCCTACCCCCCATACCCTGTTTATTTTCTGTACCCCCCTCCCTTGAATATGTTTGAAACTTCAATAAAAATAATTGATGGGAAAAAAAGGGAGCACAATTATGGTAACATATTAAGCATGATTAGTAATTGGCTTTATATTCATCAACTAAGGGGTTAATATGCCTAAAAACCATTAGCCTAAAATGAGGCAAACTGGGGCTTATTAAACTATGCTATGTGGATATATGGAATCCTGTTATGGTGGAATATTGAGCCTTATTAATATTGAGCCCTCATTAAACTTTAGTACATATTGTATGATGATCAAAAGGGATTAATCTGTATTGTAAAATGATCTCTAGGAAGCAGTATGTATTCTATAGCTGTCACTAGGATACATATATATTGTATGGCTGTCACTAGAATGTAGTGTTTAATTTGTGGTGGAAACTGGATGTAGTGTGCACTCCATGATGGTCTCTAGGAGTATGTATAATCTAGCGGTCACTCACATTTATTGTGTTTTGTATGGCTGTCACTAGAATAGTTTTTGTATTTTATGGTGGTCATTAGGATGCAGTAGTATTCTATTACACTCACTAAAGTACAGTGTATTGTATTGCAGTCACTAGGGTCAGTGTAAGTTGTATGATGGTTGCTAAGGTCAGTGTGTAATGGATGTATGTATATTCAAATGGTCACTCCCATGTATTGTGTTTTGTATGGCTGTCACTAGAATACATTTTATATTTTATGGTGGTCACTAGGATGCAGTAGTATTCTATTACACTCATTAAGTACAGTGTGTATTGTATTGCAGTCACTAGGTTCATGTAAGGTGTATGATAGCTGCTAAGGTCAGTGTGTAATGTATGGCAGTCACTAAAGTCAGTGTGTATCGTATGACTAGAGTATTGACTAGAGTTTTGCATATGGAGTGTATTCTCGTCTGTGGGCACAGCAAGGGCCTCTCATACTTGCAGTCTTTGCGAGTCATAAAAGTTAACAGCGACTACAACACAGCCAAGCTACAGATGTAGGAGATAAGGGCCAGGCATTACAACCGCATCCAACCCAGGAGGCCATGACAACATCCAGCGCAGTTCCTAGAAAAAATACATTACAGCCACAAGAGAATAAGGTCCTACTTAATAGAATCCCATGGTTAACACAATTCTACTTTCTTCTTTTGTGAAAAGGGCAACTCTATCACCATGGCCCATCGTTTCTACAGACAAATCCCTTCCATTCTTCAAAAACAGGACAATTCTATCCAACTGTACACATTCCAGGAACTTTAAAGTTCTTATACCGGATTCACACTTAAGAAAGTGCTCCTTTTTCTTTGCATATTTTTAGGATCTGATAAATTGCGCATGCGTAGTAACTTTTTTTATGCAAGCTATGTAGGATTTCGGCAAGGAAATCCATTAGACATGGACTTCAAATCTGTGCTTAGTGAGATACATACAAAGGGGCATGCCAGTCTTCCATACGTAATATGGATGCAGTTAAGAATGTACGCATATACCTAAGCAACTTAAGCATAAATATACGCACATAGAGTTAAGGTTGCCCTATAGTGGCAGAAGTCTTCCAAAATCCGTTCCCACAGCCAAATTTACGCGTGCAGCATGTGTAATTAGCTGTCGTTATTAAGTCTGAAAGAGGCCCATTAGCTGTATGTTTGGGGTCATTGGGCCTGATCCAGAGCTACGACCGCAAGCGAGCGTACGCTCATCGTAAGCGAAAATTCGTGAAAAAATTCGCACCGCGCATGCCCAGTATGATAGCTTCCGATCGCCTGGACGTCATGAGCGAATAGCGGTCGTATTGTGAGTGAAATATTCGCTCGAGGGGCGTGCGTTAAGTACGACGGTCGCCTGGGCGCTCGTTTTACTACACGGAGGCGGGGATAGCCATTTAAATTGTACAGTATGGGCGTGCTAAGCCCGTACGCTCAGCGTATTTTGTGCGAAATATTGTACGGCCGACGGTCGTACCCAGTGTAGGGTATAGCCGCCGTAAGCAGGTACTTTACTATGGGAGTGTTAGGGGCGTGCATGTTTATTCGCACGGTCGAACGTACGCATTCGCCCGTCGTGCGAATTTTCTTAGCTCTGGATCAGGCCCATTGTCCTCCAGCAGAATAAATTTGGAGCCAATCAGATGTCTTCCTGATGGTATTGCACAATGGATAAGTACCTGCCTGTATTTCTTAGCATTAACTTTCCCGGAATATCCAGGAGACTCCCGGAATTTGGACTGATCTCCTGGGAAGAGCCGGCAAACCTCCCTCATGCCCCGACACCCAAGTAATCATCTTTAATCCCCGCCACCGGCCCTTGTGATGTCTGAGACAATGCGGGTGATTTGCATAAATCACATCATTAAGCCTCGCCCCTCGCTGTAGTCAGTGGCTTCCCTTCAGGTTCTCCCGGAGAGAAGCTTTCAATAGTCGGCAACCCTGACATATTTTTGAAAGCATCCTTACTTTGCAGTATTGAGTGAGGGCTAAGTAAGCACAAACAAGATTAAACTCCCTGTTTGTGCACAGGCATGACCTGTCACTCACCTTAAGTTGTTTACCTTTGGGTGGAGTCTGTTACATCAGGATCTTCTTAAGTATGCACTGTTCCTTGTCTTTGCCCATCCTCCCATTTTATAGTTTGGTATGTTGGTGAGTATTTCTTCTTTCATGTGGCGAAAAGCAAATAGCAAGTAGGCAGTGTGTTTCTTTGAATTGTGGAGCGGCGTACAGTGCTTGATCATTTTAAGGAGGGCTGTGTGAGCGGTCGCTGAGTCTTGTCTGGCACTGGCAGTCTTGGACATTTTCCGGTCATTGCATCTGGGTGGAGCACTTGGTTGTTTATGGAAGCTGGAGCTATGTTGTTGTCACATTATATCTGATGTACATAAAGTTATTTTAACCCTCCCTAAACTCGTCATGTGTGTTTATTTGTGTTGTTGTTTTTTGGGGGGAAGTTATGATTCATTGCCTGTGCATCAAACATGGGAAGTTTAATATATATATAATAGACTTGGACAGATTAGGGTTTATATTGTCAATTATTTTAAGTGTTGCATTTAATTTCATAGAACTAGCTAATACTGGTTGTTTAGTTGAGTTTTTCTATACAAGTGCCTCCAATTTCCTGTCTTGACATATTATACATACATGAGAAAATTATTATTTGTGATGTTACATTTAAAAAAAAACTGCAAGTTTACCTGAATTCAGTTTATAGACTGAATTTTGATGATATTCTGATTCACAACTTCATTATCATCAAAACGACTTATATTTGAATATATTAGATCTGGGCACTGAATAGTTATGAAATGGTTACAATGTAAGCTTGATAAATAATTTTCGTGAGCATCATCCGACTAACACAAAACAAGTTGTTCACAGAAATTGATATTTTTCCCTGCAAACAGATCTATTACATCTAGTGCATGGTTTGAGTGGCCCCTACAGGCAAAAGTAGGTAGAACTGCATAATAGAAGTACATGGCAGGATACCAAGGTTTTTTAGGAAATTATCTTGAGTCACTATAAAACAGTGATAAACATGGGAATAGAGATAGGTCACGATACAGATTTAAATAGAAAAATGGCACCTAAATAGAGTCAATTAAGAATATAGAAAAAAAGGTAACAAAGGAACAGATTTAGAGCAACATTTACTAAACTGTTCAGAAATAAAAATGGAGATGTTGCCCATAGCAATCGATCAGATTCTAACTCTCACATTCCTATTTCCTATTACATGTCAGCTAGAATTTAAATGGTTGCTATAGTCAACATCTCTATTTTTCCTTTTGAGAAGATTAGTAAATCTAGCCTTTAGACTTGTTCAGTTCTGATTTCATGCATATTTCCGTTCTCTGCATGTGTACGCATCTGTGCTACTTGATCAGAATGCAGAGAGACTATATTGCACTCACAATTGGGGATGACTTTGTACAGGATTGCTGAGTCGAGAGAGAAACAGAAAAGATTTCATTACGGCATGAGCTAATTTGGACCTGTATCAGGTTGCATAAAAGGTGTAGGTGGCTGCAAGTGCAGATCTCGTCTGAGCATGCTGGAGAATAGTAATGTATACAGAGAGCTGCTGCACATTACATTATCATTCCTATGGCTTGCCATTTAGATTCTGCATTAAAGTAATGCATATACAAGAGGTTGGGTATGCAAAACTCGGTGACAGACTGTTGTCATAAAAGATTTACTGTTAAATCTAATTTGTTTTAACAGTTATAGATTACTAACAGAGACATGAAATAAAATTACACAAAGATTACATAAAGATGCTCCTTTATTTCCTTTTCAAAAACAGATAAGTTAACATTTTATTGTATAGATATTAGGGTCAGTCATTGAAGGATGAGCTCCAATTGTCTGCTTCCAGCCAGGGATAAATGCTTGATCACTGACAGAATTGTTTACTGGTAACAGTATTACAAATCTATCCCAACTTTGGGGTTGATCAAGAACTGGGTAAAACAGGTGCAAGTCTACACTCGAGCAAAACAATGATGTAGTGTGATGGGTGCAAATAAACTTCAATTATTTTATATTCAGGGCAAATACTTTGTTTTTGTGCATGGAACTAACAAATTGCAAAGCTTTCTATCCATTTAATGCTGCATTTTCCCTTAAGCAGGCATTTCTGTAGACATGAAAAGCAAAAATGAAATTAAATTATAAATAGCAATTTTGAGGCATAGAATTGGATTGACAATGGCAAATGTGTGTCTTCTAGACTGTTTATCTTCTGCTGAGCTCATACATTGGAGTCAGTGGTCTCCCCACAGTGGCTCCCCTTATTCTTAACCTGTCACTGGACTCCTTCCAATTTCCTCTGCACTTAAACAGAAATTGCAAAAATCCACACAGTGCACAAATATGCCAATCCACACATGAGATGCAGAGGACACATGCCCTATAGATGTGGGTATAAGAACACAGGATATTTAGCCTTAGACAACCCTTTCTCACTTGTAAGTCACTCAGGTTATTGCACCCAGCCTTTTGGGCCTGGATCCAAGATCCAATTGCCTTTAATGCATGGACTAAACTGAAGCACAAACAAGCAGATAGAGACAAACACTAGGAGGATTATGCACTGAGACACAGGGAAAAAAAATGTATCATCAGGCTGTTCTTGTGGAGTCTAGGTGAAGGCATGAAATTCAATACATGACCTGATGGCAGCCTGCTCATGGGTGATAGAACTGAGAAATTTAATAGTTTTATTTGAAAAAAAAATTGCCACTCTGAGCAGGTGAGCCTTTGTTGGTGGTCAGTAGAGCTGTGGTAGAGAACAAGCCGTTATGATTAAAGAGTCAGCAATGGTGATAAAAGAGGCAGAGTTGGAAGGTAGCAGAGGGAGCAAGCAGCAGAAAGGGATTCGGGGGCAATGCAGCTGATCGGGAAGAACCCAGAGTAGCAAGTCCCTGGGCAGTTCCTGGGAACTTCTTTCCCAGCATTAAAGTTTAGGCTTTATATAGAAAATTTGCAGGGGGTCATATGAGACAAAGAACAACAAAATTACTGTTGCCTCGTGGGAGCATATAGGGCCTGATTCAAGCTTAAGAAAGCTTTAAGAAGGTGCGAATAAGCATGTATCCACCGCTATCTTAAAACTTCCTCTCCCGTCACCTCCCCCTTTATTTTACGAACCTAGGGCACTTAAGAGTACCCTAGGTCTTTCCTAAGTTTCCGTTCATATTCTTCTTCTTAAGAAGAAGAATACGAATGGTCTTTACCCTACCCCGCACTCCCCACCCATAACTCCTCCCTCCCACGCTTTTTAATCTGGCTAGAAGCTGCCGTGGCATGCCTCTTTTTAATGGCTAAAGTACGCATGGCCTTTAAAGACTGCACAAATTCAATCTATATTCCAAAATATATATACACTTTAACCATAGTGTCCCAGGACTTAACAACCAGCCATCTAAGCACTGAGCCCATCCAGCCTTCCCCTGGCAACAAGCAACTATCCCAAACATCTGCCTCTAGACAACAAGCAATTGAGCAATAAGTGTTTGCTATCTTCAGGTTTTTCTGTTTTCTATTTTGTATGTTAGGACTAGCTGGCCATATTTATGTCATTGTATTTAATTTTCTGCATATAATTCTTGGTTATCTAGAAGAAATATTTGTAATTTGTATTAAACTATGAGGTTAAAAATCTGTGAGAAAACTATTCAAGTGTTAATTTCTAAATGTAACATTTCATAGAAGTTCATTTTGTATTGATATACTATAGAGCTTTTAGAAAAGGCTTAATTTTTATCAATTATATTGTATTCTACTGGAATTAATTAGTATATAATGAGTATACAAAGTACAAAAGAGAATAAAAACGACCTTCTTGGGTCAGTGGTCCCTGTTTAAATACTGAGCTATAGCTATAGCTATTTGAAAAACAATTTGTATTGTATATTTGTTATTACCATACATTGTCATGGATACAACCTTACAAGGACAAGTTTTCAGTTCCGAATACAGTTGTATGCTAATTAAGAGCCAGTACAACACAGCTATCAAATTAAGTCTATATTATATTTATATTAATATATCGAAATAACATTACAAAACCATTTTAACCACTTATATATCAAAAGCAGTATAAAATTACACACAAATAACAAAGTCTGTGTTAGCACAGACACACAGACAGCATGTATTTCACTTGCGTGATCCAGTTTAAAAAAATATCTGGGTCCAATATGACTCACTGGCAGTCATACAGACACGTTACCTTGTCCACAATTGCTATTCATTAGCAATGGGCCCGGTAATGTTTTGTTTGTATGTATGGCCATTGCATTCCTTAGCTGTAGTCAGTCTTTTCCTCTGTCATCCCCTTATTACTTTCTGTATGAAGATAATGGGGTAGATCCAGAACTACGCTTGCAATCCGTTTACTAGCATAGCATATTTCCGTGTGCGTGCCTTCTATGTACGTACTTTGATCGATTTCCGCTTTTCAAACTCTACCTTAACTTTTGGCCGCCTAACCGCTCTCGTCCGCACACGTACAGATGGGCAACGTGGACTTATGCAGCTAAGCAGGCTCATACTGTACAATTTAAATGAAAAACCCCAGCTACATAGTGTAATTTAGGCTTACTTTTGGCTCACGTAAAATTGGCACGCTCACACGTATGAATTTACACAAATAATACATGAATGGCCCATATGCTCAGTTACGTTACATACACCGTACATACAAAATTGCGATTTTACGTGTCCACCAGGCGCAAATTCACACAGAAGAGTTGTTCTGGATCTGCCCCAACGTGGCCTTGTATCACAGCAGTATCTAGTGAGTCTGCGTGGAAGAGCTGACAGAAGAGGAAGACTGAAGATGGCTATTAAAAATGACTTACTGGATTTAAATGAAGCACTACTATAATATGGGGGCCATATGGGGTACTATTGTGGAGGTAAGGTAGCATGTGGGGCACTGTTGTGTAAGGTAGAGAACATATAGGATAATTTTGCTGAGGATAATGAGCATATGGGGCATTCAGTAGGGGGCCATATGGGACACTATTCTTAAGAACATAATAACAGGCTAGATCAAAAGTCCCGTATTCTTTACGTGCGTGCAGGGGTCTGTAATTACGCATCATAGAGGGGAGTGCACGCCATCCCTGGCATTTCCCTCTAGCGGTAGCAAATCTGGACACTTATGTGTCTAGAAGGCTACCTTAAGTTTTCCGACTTGATCTGCATCCTTACAGTAGCATATCAAGTCGTAACAGTGCTTCCCCACCCCAAACCCCTCATTTAAATGCCTGTCCCCGCCTGTATGGTGGAGATACGGCATTCATATGTGAAGGGTTGGTCTGAAGCTACCCTTTCTGTTCCCAGATAGGGGACTTATGCAAATGAGTTTTGTAACCTCTGACGTACTTACCTCTGGAAACAGCCCAATATCCCTAATACACACTAATAATAATAATAATAATAATAATAATAATAATGATACAAAAGCAAAATGTTTTCATATTTTTGTTTGTTTCTTTACTTTTACTTAACTTTTTCTCTTTGTTACTTTTACCATTTTGTTTTGTTTTTCAAAATGACTGAACCCAGAAATAAAGATGTTGGGCCCAAGTATTTTTTTTTTAAAGCACCAGATTCTGACTACTGCTGGATATAGTCTTCCCTGTGAGCGCATGGAGACCACTCCCTTTATTCACACAGAGTTTCAAGGCAAACAACCTACCTTAAGATTTAAGAAGAAGAAACTGTTCTGCGGGTCTTAGGGTTCCAGGGTTGAATGGAGGTAGCAGCACATATCCAGGCAAAAATGCAAGGTATGAAATTTCCGATCCTCGAGATAAGAAAAATACCCCCACTTTCTAAGTCTATATTCACTAGGATATGCATCTTTCTCTTCCGCTCCCCCGAAACTGCTAGTAGTAAAATCTCTCCCATAAGAGGGAGGTGCCTGGCAGCAACAGAAACACAAATAGGTTGCTTAGTAGTATCAGCTACACCTTGGCCAGGAAAAGACTCTTAATACTCTTAAATGACAATTAAGTAAGGCTTGACACAACCTTTGAGGGTCTCCTCTACCACTGCTCCCTACCTCTACTCCCTCATTACCATCCACACTGCCTCCCGCCCCCTTCAATCAGCCAACCACTGCACTCTCTCTTCCCAACTTATCACTACTTCTCAGGCCCTAGTTCCTGTGCTGCTCAACTCCATGTGCTGATCTCACTCTTTCAGTCAGGACTCTGCCACCTTACAAGCCTTCAAGCAGTCTCTCAAAATGCACCTTTTAAGGCTTGTGTACCTCTCCAAAACTTAACTCCTCCTCCCTCCCTCTGCTCGCTCTCTGAATCGCCATTCCTCCTGTTTGTCCATAATTTATCTCTGTATTGCTTTGTACTGTGTTACAGACACCTATAAATAAATGTTACTACTACTACTACAACTACTACTACTACTACTACTACTACTACTACTACTAATAATAATAATATTCATATATTGTTTTAAAGAGCTTGCATGAAAGCAGTGACAATGATAGAGAAAAGGTGTCTAGAGGTTTAATATCCCTTCCTCAATTAAATGTGTAATATCACAAAAGTAGTTCCACATTGAAAAAGAAGATTGCCTCCTCGAAACGCGTCAGAGGTGACTGTATGCTTGATTTAGACGGGGATCGGACGGCTTACCTACAGGAAGTGCTTTTACAGACTCTGAGACTGGTGTTTTGCATCTTCGCTACCCGGGATGTGCTCATTCATCTTCAGACTTCTAGCGGTTACCCTCGATACTTTGCACTTTTGGTAGGATCTATCTGATTAATTCCTGTTTTAGTTTTAACTTGTTTTATTGATTGTAATAAAGTGTTAATTTATATTTATCACTTTCTCTTCCCTTTTCTCTTCCCTATGATGTACAAATGATGGAGATATCAAGATCCTTTTGATTGCTACATAAAGACTCATGACGATGTTATATGCCACACCAGTCAATTAGTCTTTTAGCTTATGATTTTATTGATGAACTGTCTTAGAATATGAACTATTTGAAGGTTGTTTAATAATTTTAACACTTTTAATATTTTTATTTTTATATATTTAATTTTCTTAATTTTAGTTAGGACTTAATTTTAGATGTATTTTAGTGCTGCCATAAGATTAGTCTTTATTTTGGTTTATTTTACAATATAGACAGTATTTGGGTGACTACCAAATTTTAAAAGTAGCTGAAGTTCAGATTGTACCACAGAGGCTAAATGCAGTGGAGACAGAACCAAGCTGATGATTTTTTTGCCAGCTACTTCTATTACACAGTTTAAACAAGGCTACAATTTAATGAACCTCTAGTTTGCCTCAAATGTAAATAGGAATTTGGATGCAATAAATAAATCATGGTTAGGTTTGCATGTATCATTGGAATTTGCTTCTGACAGAATTAATCTGATCTAGTCCATTTATCTCCATCAATAATTTTTATAGAACATTTTTCAAAAGGGATAGGAAAAATGGAAATCAAGGGGTCAATACAACACAGAAGAAAAAAAAGGGGGGGGGGGGCCACTGAAAAANAAGGGATAGGAAAAATGGAAATCAAGGGGACAATACAACACAGAAGAAGGGGGGGCACTGGAAAATGTAGTATTATACATATAACAGGATCAAAACACCAAAATAGAAATAAGAAGGCATAAATTATAATCCTGGGCAGGTTAACAAAAGCTAAAAGGGAGTCATATAAATTAGAGAACAGTGCAAATCTCCTACCATCCATGACAAACTCATGCCAAAGGAGCCACTTAACAAAAGGGGAAGATGTGGAGGTAGAGTACCGAACACCTTCTGTTTCCATAATGAAAGTAAACTGAATTTTTGATAACACCTTATACCCCTTTCATACCTAAAACCCAGGATAAACCTGGTTCAATAAACACAGCTTCTAGCAGCCAGGTTGTAGCCTTTCACACTGGAGCCGTGTCTGCAGAGGCAAACAGTACTCCCCATCCCTCGTTTTACATATTTTTTATGTTCCCCCTTTCACACCTCAATTTGGGTTAAGCTGACCCGGGAATAACCCTGGTATCGACCAGGGTCGTGGAGCCAGAGCAACAGACCCAGGTTGACCCTTTCACCCTGACACCCGACCTGGGTTATTCCCGAGTCGATAGCTTGGTGTAAAAGGGGTATAAGTGAGAGGCAGAGGAGAGGAATTCATCCAGTGCTGGGCTGTAGCAGCCTGAGTGGCAGTAAAAATATGGCCAATCATATATCAAGTATACTTAGGTACAGTGAGGGGATGAAGGTAGAACACAAATTCTGGAACCGGTGAAAATGCAATATAAAAATTGTATTAGTAAACTGAAAGACAAATACGGGAGCAGTCCCAAAACACATAAATAATATCTCCACCAAAATTACAATTCCACCAGCCAGGGCCTCCATCAAGGGGGGGACAGCCGGGCCTAGTGCCCCGGGCACGGACAGAGAGGGGGCCCGGGATAGCCCCAGGCCTCCTCTCTGTCCTGCTCAGCTGAGAGGGGGTGCGGTCTCAGAGTAGCAGTTTGGGAGACCTGGGAATCTCCATGTGAGGTATGCTCTTGGTTTAGAAAGATATTGGATATGTGACCCAAAGTTGGGGCTCTATTTAGAGTTAAGATTAGAGTTAGGACTGTTCAGCAGAGAAGCCTTGTAAGTGGCGAACAGCTTATCACGTATCTGCAGATATTTGTAACTAATTCTCTGATTTTTATTGTAAAGATAGAAGTTCATGATTAGTAACTGAGTAATGGCTAGAGTGCCAGGCCATGTCTTGTTTTTTGTACAAATTCCCCTTGCCTTGTGCACCAGTCATATATATTACTTTATAAACTGATTCTGTAGCTGCCTCCATTTTGAATATGTATGTATATATATATTGTGGATGGGCCTTTCGTTGCTGCAGGGGGTAATGGGACACTTCCTCCTGTAAATCTAGTGTAGTGTGTACAGAGGCACTGTGCAGCTGATTGGGACTTCCGATTGGGAGTGTTATTATTTAAATTTTTCTGTTAAAAAAAACCCACATATGACACACACAAACATCTGATATGTGTGCTCGTGTATATATATATCTGATAGGTGTATGCATGTTAAAAAAAAAATAAAAAAAATTCCAGTGGAGGGCCCTGCATTTTTTCCAGAAAAGTGAAGGGAGACCTCCATTATATCTCCAGTAATAATATAAAGCCCTGTGTTGCAGGTTTTGTCCATGTCATTAATTGTGAGCAAAGATAAAGGATTTTATACCCATTTGTTTATGTATATGATTCTTAGATATTCAAGTCTATTTTCTAAATCCATAAAAATTATTATTTACCTCTAAATACATGGTATAAGTAAAGTGGTTTTACATTTATCTACATAGCTGTGACTTTAAATACCTATAGTGTGTGCTGTCATTTAATATTATGTAAGTGAATGGGGTAATATTGTATCTTCCTGTCTAAAGTTGATATTTGAGTATAAATATCTTATAGCAATTACAGCATATCTATCTAAAGCTGGCCATACACTGGGCGATTATCGGCCCGATCCAATTATCGGGTGATCGGGCAAATAATCGCTCTAGTGTGTGGTACAGATCAATTTTTGAAACGCCAAATAAATGTACCAGAAACGCTCTTGTGCGATTATTTGATCTTTAGCATGTTTGATATAATTCGGGAAAAAACTCCCAATATTTTAAGGGAGTCAATCAGCAATCTGAATGGCTTCCTATTCTTCAGAGCTGCTGCTGTTTTATATCTAAGTACAAAGCTGCTCTGACAGCTTTGAAGGTATACTTTAAAGCTGTCAGAGTAGCATAGCACATACATATACACATAGATATATGTGGTATATGGTATAGATATATACAGTGGTTATTGCATGCAGTAATACAGATAAGAATCAACCGAAGCCTAATCTCAACCCTTCCCCTAATTCTAACCCCAACCTTCCCATTCTATTACCGTAACCCTAACCTTCCCTTCCCCGCAGCCTGACCCTAACCCTCCCTTCCCTGCAGTATGACCCTAACCCTCCCTTCCCGGCAGCCTAACCCTCCATTGCCTGCAGCCTTACCCTAACCCTCCCTTTCCCACAGCCTGACCCTAACACTAACCCTCACTTCCCCAAAATCCCCGGAGAGGTTACTTACCTTTCCCGGTGGTCCAGTGAAGCTGCGGGTCTGGTGGTAGCGGCGGCGATTTAAAATTTTTGCGAAAATGAATAGGTGATAGACATACTCACCCATTCTGAACAAAAAATTCTCAATTAGATAAGTTTTGGAAATAAGGATAGCTGAAAAGGAACTTTCGGCTGTCACTATTTTGCAATACCGTCTTTCTAAGCGGCAGAGGCGGGCTGGGCCGGGGAGCAGGGTGCCATATGCCCCCCGGCAGCTCCGCCATCAGTGGTTTTAGGGCCACCTCTGTGCAGCCCATGGCCGTCTGTCCGGCAGACCAGAACAGGGACTTATGTCCCCACCTGGTCCACGGCTCGGGATCGGACATTTAAACAGTGGAACCAGGGCACTGTGAGCCTTAAACAGTGCACTTGTTCCTAGGCAACGACGTGCTGGGCATGATGACATCATGGATGTGATGCCCAGCTCAAGAAGATGGAGAATTGAAAAAAAGATTACAGAAAAGAAAGGAAGCAACTGAACGGTAACAGAGAGGGAGTCAGTGTGTGTATGTGTGTGTGGACATGAGAAAGTATGGACATTGTGTGTGTGTAACAGTATTGGCAGTGTGATGTTATGGGTAGGGTGAGGTTATGGGCAGTGTGTGTGATAGTATGGGCAGTGTGATGTTATGGGTAGGGTGATGTTATGGGCTGTGTGTGTGTGACTGTATGGGCATTTGAA